>JAAAWM010010268.1:0-37207 GCA_036873465.1 Thinopyrum obtusiflorum | reverse complement strand
TACAGCCCATTTGCTAATTCTTAAGAATTTTTTTGGAGCCCATCTTCTTTTTGCTAGCATTACACCCCATATTGTGGCCACGGTTAAAAAGTATACGAAATTTTGCATATTTCGGTGCGGTCAACTGTTTTTAATCCCAAAATATCGATTCACATTCAAACTATTTTGAAAAATAATTTATATAAATATAAATGCCAAATAATTGTCCACGCATAAAAATCAATGGAATTTAAAATCTTGTAATGAAAAAAATTGAAACTAATTACCGGTTTGATGTGTTTTAAAAATGTACAGCCCATTTCTGGGCAAACCGAATGAAACTCTCCTCGTCTTGAAAGATTTGCAGCCCAGCAGGGCTGATAAAGCAAGTAGGCCTTGTTTGGGTATTTCTTTAAAAAAAATAGAACTGTGCTAGCCATTTTCAGCAAGAAAAAAACACAACTGGGCTCATGATGTGGTAAACATAAATAAAACCCTGGCTAGACGGGCCACAGCCCCCGCACAGCCCCACTGTTACCCTGATCCGTTGCTAAAACTAGTATAAATAACAACTACTTGTTCCTCAAAAAAAACTGCGCGACCTGCTGGGTGCCCGGTGTCAGCCGCTCATAGTGTAATTCTCTCATTTATTGACTACGTTGACAATGGCGTGAGCCCCAGATGTCCAACCATTAGGAGGAACCATATTTTTGGTCTTGTAATATAGAGGCACTTGCTTGCGTACTGCCATGACGCTGGTGGGTCCCTACTGTCATCCTCTCCATGTACAGCCATCTCCTTGTTCCTCTCGGTTGTTGACGACGTTGACAACGCAAGAGGGCGGCGCACCGTGCACGGCGAGCGAACCAAGGCCGCAAGGCGGAGGACGACGGCGAGGCCTCGGACGGAACTTACAGGAGCCGTGGAAGATGCGCCGGTCCAGTCGCAGGCGGAGGGTTGACTAGTTCGGGTGCGGGTGCATGTTGGGGCTGACGTCGCTGGAGAATAACAGGACGTGTGGGGGAATAAAGGGAGGGAATGGCCAACGTTGGAGGGTACGTACGGTAGGGCAGCGGAGGCGCAGCCAGCCATGGGAGGCGGGAGCAGGCGGAGGCGACGGGGTGGTTTGGTTTGGGTGGCTGGAGGAAGAAGAAGACAAGAGATAGAAGATACACGACAGATGTTGGTTGTCAATCCAACGGCTGGTAGGCAGAATCATTTGTTGACTGGCTAGTAAGTCGCCCCCCCCCCCCCCCCCCCCCCCCCCCCCCCCCCCCCCCCCCCCCCCCCCCCCCCCCCCCCCCCCCCCCCCCCCCCCCCCCCCCCCCCCCCCCCCCCCCCCCCCCCCCCCCCCCCCCCCCCCCCCCCCCCCCCCCCCCCCCCCCCCCCCCCCCCCCCCCCCCCCCCCCCCCCCCCCCCCCCCCCCCCCCCCCCCCCCCCCCCCCCCCCCCCCCCCCCCCCCCCCCCCCCCCCCCCCCCCCCCCCCCCCCCCCCCCCCCCCCCCCCCCCCCCCCCCCCCCCCCCCCCCCCCCCCCCCCCCCCCCCCCCCCCCCCCCCCCCCCCCCCCCCCCCCCCCCCCCCCCCCCCCCCCCCCCCCCCCCCCCCCCCCCCCCCCCCCCCCCCCCCCCCCCCCCCCCCCCCCCCCCCCCCCCAGAGGCTGACAGCTGGGTCCACGGCCGCACGCAAGGAAATGCCTCCTTATTACACACAAAATAATGATTCCTCCACCTGACAGCTAGGACCCACGGGAAGGGCTTCTGTATTTCGCGAAAAAAACGTTCCCCCCGCTGACAGGTCGGACCCACCAGCTATATCTTTGCACGCAAGGAAGTGCCCCCTGCTAGCTGGGACCCACCATAGTGGGTGGCTGACTTGTGGGCCTACTAAGTTGACGGGGACGGAGGGCTTTGTCAACTTAGTCAATATGTATGATTCTAGATCCAGTGACCGTACGATGTCCATCCAACAGCCTTAGTGCTTCTTCAACCTCTGGTCTTCTTGCTCCAGCTGCCCAAAGCAGCGCCGGTCGTGCCACCTGCTCCTGCCTCCCGTGGCCGGCTGTGCTTCCGCGGAGGCCTCACCGCCCCCATACTACTCCCATCGCTGGCCAGGCCATCCCTCCACTCACACACACCCCCTGTTATTCTGCGGCGACGGCAGCCTCACACCGCAGCCGAACCAGTGAACCCTTGTACTCCTCTCCGCGTGGGCATCCACTGCCGCGTCTTCCCCGACTCCGCATCGTCCCCTTCCTAGGCCTCGCCGTCGTCCACCGCCTTGGTGCTCTCGGCGCGGCGTGGTCAATGTGGTCAACGACCGACTTCCATCGGAAGAGTACTGTACGTGGAGAGGCTGACAGCTGGGTCCACGGCCGTAGCTGGGTCCACGGCCACAGCCCAGGTTTTTTGTGATTTGCCAAGTAAGTCACTTTGTCAGGCCTGTTGGGCTGCAAATCTTTCAAGACGAGGAGAGCTTCATTCGGCTGGCCGAGAAAATGGCCTATCAGTAATGAGAAATGGGCTGTACATTTTTAAAACACATCAAACCGGCAATTAGTTTCAAATTTCTTTTTTTTTTCATTTCGAGATTTTAAATTGCATTGATTTTTATGCGTGGACAATTTTTTGGATTTTATATTGATATACATTTATTTTTAAAATCAGTTTGAATGTGACTCAAAATTTCGGGATTAAAAACAGTTTGGACCGCACCGAAATATGCAAAATTTCGTATGATTTTTTAACCGTGTCCACAATATGGGCTGTAATGCTAACAAAAAGAATATGGGCTCCAAAAAAACCTTCAGAATTAGCAAATGGGCTGTAAATTATTAGAAATAATGGCAGATGGGCTGTATGATGTTTTCCACATATTTGAGGCTTTCCTAAAAAAAAGGTTGACGCACAAGCAGTGACTGTTGGATGTCCATCCAACGGCCGTTGTGCTTCTACAATCTCTGCTCTTCCTGCTCCAGCCGCTCAAACAAGCACCGGCGGGATTGCCTGCTCACTCCTCCCCGTGGCCGGCTGTGCTGCCGCGCAGGCCTCACCGCCCCACCGTACTCCCATCGCTGGCCTAGCCATCCCTCTACTCACCCACACCTGCTGTTATTCTCCGGTGATGGCAGACGAACTAGTAAACCCTCGTACAGTCGTACTCCCCTCCGCGTGGGAAACAACTGCCGAGTCTTCCCTGCCTCCGTGTCATTCCCTTCCTAGCCCTCACCGTCGTCCACCGCCCTAGTGCTCTCGGCGCGGCCTGGTCAACGTGGTCAACGACCGACATACATCTGAAGTGGACTGTACATGGAGAGGCTGAATGCTGGGTCCACGGCCGCACGCAAGGAAATGCCTCCTTATTATGCGCAAAATAATTATTCCTCCACCTGACATCTGGGACCCACCAAAAGGGCCTCTGTATTTCGCAAAAAAAAACATTACCGCCGGTGACAGCTCGGACCCACCAGCTATATCTCCGCACGCAAGGAAGTGCCTCCTTATTACGCACAAAAAAATGAATACTCCCCCTGCCTCCCGTGGGCGGCTGCAATGCGGCGGAGGCTGACTTGTGGGCCTAGTAAGTTAACGGGGATGGAGGGCTTTGTCAACTTAGTCAATATGCACGATTCTAGCTCCAGTGACCGTACGATGTCCATCCAACGGCCGTAGTGCTTCTTCAACCTCTGGTCTTCTTGCTCCAGCTGCCCAAACCAGCGCCGTTCGTGCCTCGTGCTCCTGCCTCCCGTGGCCGGCTGCGATGCGGCGGAGGCCTCACCACCCCCTACTACTCCCACCGCTGGCCAGGCCATCCCTCTACTCACCCACACCCCCTGTTATTCCGCGGCGATGGCAGCCTCACACCGCAGCGAACCAGCGAACCCTCATACTCCTCTACATGTGGGCATCCACTGCCGCGTCTTCCCCGGCTCCGCGTCGTCCCCTTCCTAGGCCTCGCTGTCGTCCACCGCCCTGGTGCTCTCGGCGCGGCGTGGTCAACATGGTCAAGGAACGTCTTCCATCAGACGTGGACTGTACGTGGAGAGGCTGACAGCTGGGTCCACGGCCGCAGCAAGGAAGTGCCTCCTTATTACGTGCAAAATAATTATTCCTCCACCTGACAGCGGGGACCCACCCGACGGGCCATCATATTTCACGAAAAAAATGTTTCCCCCTGACTGCTGGGACCCACCGGCTACATCTTCGCACGCAAGGAAGTGCGTCCGGGCAAAAAACGATTCGCCCCCCTGACTGCTGGGACCCACAAGCTACATCTTCGCACGCAAGGAAGTGTCTGACAGTAGGGACCCACCTGGTCGAAGCGTACGTAGCGTTGTCATTCTGGTCATGAACGTGTACGTACATACTGGTTGATGTAGAGGCGCACACGTGTCGTAGTAGAGGCGCGCACGTAGCATGTACACGTACGCACAGCGGCCAGTGTGAAAGAAAGAAAATACGGACACGTACGTACATACGGGCAGGGTCTCGAACGCCTACTCGCGCATACGTACGGCCAGGGCTCATGTACATGGCTGGGTCGGAACGGAGAAACAGCGTCGTCGTCGTGTTCATGGGGAGCCAACCGGATGGGTCGGAACGGAATGCATCATCGTGTTCATCGGGAGGGCTTGGATGGAACAGCCGATGGAAACGAGGCCTGGTGTACCGCAGAACGAAGGAAACGGCCTTGTGTTCGACCGGCCACGTTCAAAATGGGATCCTTTTCATCGGGAGGGGTCTGGCGTACTGCAAAACGGAGGAAACGGACCTCCTATGGTTGAAATGGGGGTCCTGTTGATCGGGAGGGGTGTGGCGTAACGCAAAACAAAGGAAAGGGACTTGTGTTGAAGCGCTACGGTCAAAACGAGGGTCCTGTTCATCGGGAGGGGTGTGGCGTACCGCAAAACGGGACTCCACGGGATACTGTTCATCTCCACTGTCAACCCCCCTCTAGCCTCCACGAGCTACTATTCATCCACCGTCGACCTCCTCCAGCCTACACCTGTGACTGTTCATCCACGGGCTCCTGTTCATCCAGCCTCCACCGCGCGCTACTCCACCGGGTACTGTTCAACCAGCCCTCTCCACGGGCTCCTGTTCAACCACCCCTCCACGGGCTATGTCCATCTAGCCCTCCACCGTCTACTGTTCATCCAGCCCTCCACGGGGTGGTCCTGTTCATCCAGCCCTCCATGGGGTCCTGTTCATCCAGCCCCAACCGGCTCGATCGATCGGGGTTCTGTTCATCCAGAGGCAACACCACGGGGTCCTGTTCATCCACCCCCACCGGGAACTGTTCATCCAAACCCCCCCAGCAACGCTCACTGTTCATCCAGAGGCAGCATCGATCGGCTTCAGTTAGCAGCAGTAGCGAAGGAATCGCTCGATCGGGTTCAGTTAACAGCCATTGATTGATCGCTCGGGTTCAGTAACGCGTAGCCTGCAGTGCAATCGCTCGGGTTTAGTTAGAGCCCAACGCCTCGCTCGGGTTCAGTTAGAGCCCAACGCCTCGCACCCACGCACGTGCGTGTACTAGAGAAACGCGCATCGCTCGGCCCCGACCACCAACCGTAACCGGGAACACCCCGATATTTTCCTCGCCCTCGCTTCTACCACGGTTTTTTCCGTCATGGACGGCCCAAAGAATGTCATGCAGCTGCGTCTCCGGCCCGCCCAGGACGAAAAGCCAATTTTCTGTCATGATTTTTTGTCATAGAAGTAGGAGCCCACCACATCTATGATGATACCGGGTTTTGTCACAATTATCGTCATAGAAGTGTCATAAGTATGACAGAAAAAATTTTCGTTCGGCCCAAAATGTCACGGATGTGTCTTTTTTTTGTGGTGATACATACGAAAGTTACACAATGAACATTATAAATAGCTACCTATGAACTAGCATACATTTGAATTCAACTTAAGGTGGTTTAAAAAAATCGAATTCAACATGAAGTCCATTCAATTATTTGAATTTGATATCATGGCATTTGTAAATCATACCTAAATTATGGGGGCACCAATCTTTGCTCTGATTTTATACATAATAGCATATGTAGTCGTGTACAAAATATATTCAAATTTAGCTCCTCCATTCCAAAATGATCGTAGTTATAGGATTTTCAAGTGTCAAAATTTCAAAAAGAAGCGGATAATTTAATGAGGTTTTCAAACATACAAGGTCAAATTTAACGTTGTCTATTTTGGTCAATCCTCAAAGTTCAAGAGTACTCTAAACGTGAATGCTTGTATTTCAAAATTTTGAACGAAGCGCCAAAAGAGCCTCTACTCGCCCGAAACCACGTGAGACCAATGTTTGGTAGTATAAGGAAATTACTTTTCTAATAACTCCGACCCGTGAAACCTACCGGCCCGACGTCCAAAGGTCTAAACCGAGGTAGGTTTGTAGCTTCATCTAGACGCCACGCAACCGCCTCCGAAAAACATTCATACACAATGGCCGCCTAAGCACACATGCGCACGGCCGAAATTGCTCCCGCCCACTATTTGGGACACCTGGGATTACCATCCTACCCCCGACCCGCAGTAGGTCCGAAATTGAAGAGGGGGGCAAAGTTTGTACTTTCCCCAAATTTCAAACAAGCGCGTCCCATCTTCTGTTCAAAAAAGCAAAAAACACGCGCGTCCCAAACCGAAACATGGTTCTCCCCCTACCCCCCGCCCACCCGTCCGATTCCCCATTCGTACTCCGTGGGCGTAAAAACTACCTCTCCACCAGCCACGAAACCCCGGCGTCCTCCGTCCGCCACCCCATCCCACCCATCAACCGTCGCCCTCCTCAATCACGCCTGAGCCGATACCCCGATGTCGTCGTCCACGGCAACCTCAACCGCAACGCCCTCCACGGCTAGTAGTTGAAGCCGAGGCCGAGCCGTCCGTACCCGAGCCAGTTCAACCACGCCGTCCAGCGCCTCACCGCTGCCGCTCCAACTTCGCCACCCTCCACCGCACCGGAGCTGTTCCTGCTACGCCGTCCTTCGCCGCCTCGGATCTGCTTCCCCTCCGCCGACATACGGCCACGGTAACACAGTCAACAATTTGGCCATGGGTTCGTCCAAGCCTGCACCCTCCTCCAGAACATCGGTTTCCCCGGCAAAAAGAAGAAGATCGGCGCGACATGTGGAGGCGACCACACCGGCAACCGAAAATGGTACTCCTCTTCCCTTATTCGTGCAAATCTTACGTGTCTGCTTGCACGGTATTCATCCCATAGAAGACACTAGTTGACCGCTTCTTCTTAATACTAGATGTTCCTAGTTACTCGTGATGCACAAGGCTCCTCATATACTATTTCACCTTAGCTAGAGGTCCGTCGCCCCCCTGGATTTCAATTCCTGGTCAGTTGATTCCCAATTAACGGAAGCATTCCCCGATTTAACAGGCGCTAATCCGCCTACTACGCCGGGGAAGCAGTGCCTCGGTGTTTATCTTAGGGGCGTGTGGGGCCTAGAGCTACTGGCGCCCGATCTGGAGGTCGGCCGGGATTAAAGGGATGGCCTGGGGGCGCTGCGAAGCATGGCGGTGGTGTGAGGTCGAGGGGAGGGCGGGGCGGCAGAGGCAGGGGTCTGGGCCGGTGGTCACTGGCGGTTCGAGAAAGATCGTCAACAGTGACTGGCGGGAGGTAGACGAAGGCCATCTGCCCGTTCCTTATAGATCGGACGGTTCATTAAAAAAATCTACTGACCTATTTATTTTCAGTCGACTGTTATCTTGATATGACCACATGTGGTGGTGTGCTAGAGGAGTACCTGCATTTCCTGTGCTCATATATTACAAAATCATACGGAGTGGAATCTAATTTTGTTTGCCATGCAATGTTGTAGAGCTATCATATGTCTCCTGTCATTTTTTTTCCAGCCACCTGCTATCTGCTACTTTTACAGTGCACTAGTTCTGCACACACTTCACCCATACTCTCCCTATTGTGTTTTTATGCAAGGGTATTTCAGAGTCTGCCTCGAGAGAAGCAGAAAAGAAAAGAGAGAAGTTGCTCCAGCTTTCTACGCGGGTAAGCACGGCACGTTACAGCGCTATAAAGGGTGCAGTGTCAGCAGATGGAGACGGTAAACGTAGCTCTGGAGTTGATGACCTCGCTCGGAATGAACCACCATCCCAGGTGCTTGCTTTAACTTTGCGGTGTCATATGTTGTTGCATGTTCCATATGGTGTCTAGCTTGTATTCGAAAGGCCGAAGTCGGTCTTTATTAAGATAAGGAAAGATATTTTTTACATGAACCACCATCCCGTGAGCACCAGAAGACAAATAGCTAGTGAGGGCACTGGCCGAGCCAGTGACAAGCCCAGCAAAGACAGGCATCACCTGGAAGCCAACTAAAAAGCCGCGATGGTGGCGAAGCAGCCCGCCTCCCACCAGGCTCTCAGGTCCTAGATGATCATGCTCACCACTCCAGCCGGATGTCTAGCTTGTATTGCTTCCAATTTGGTTAAATTGCATCTGCTTAGCTTACACATTATACCTTTGAATATGACATGCCTTTCTGTTTTTGGTACATACTAGTACATCTGTGTATTAACCATGTTCTTACATCAAACTAATGTTCTTGTGTATCCCTCATCAATCACTTATGATGAGGCAGTCAGGCAAGTGGACTACTCCTCATTTAAAGAATGCAGCGTCAGCCTCCCGACATGATTCTCTAGAAACAGCAAGGCTAGATGAAGATAGTGAACGTAGCTCTGTAGTTGATTACCGCCTTTCCCCTACACTAGCATCGCAGGTGCTTGCTCTAACTTTGCAGCGTGATATGTGGTTGCATGTTGCATATGGTGTCTAGATTATAATTCTTCCAATCTGGTTAAACTGCATGTGCTATTCTGCTTAGCTTATACATTATACCTGTTAATGTGACATGCCTTCCTGTATTTAGTACATAGTACATCTGTCTATTAAGCATGTGCTTACATAAAACTATAGTTTTTTTGTATCCCGTATCAATCAATATGATGAGACACCTTTAGTATATGCAGTGCGATATTAGTTGCATCTTTCATATGATTTATAGCATGCGCTGCTTCTAATTTGTTGAAATTCCATTTATGATGGGACGATTTTAACTTGGCAGAGTCATATTGGTTGCATCTTTCATGTGGTGTCTAGCTTGCATTGCTTCTTATTTGTTGGAATGGTTTCTGCTTAGTTTACACAAACAGTTGTGAACATGCCATGCCGTCCTATTTTTCATACATATTCCATCCTGGTATCATGTGTTTGCCTTACATCAATGAGTTCTGAAGAGAGAATTTTATTGCTTTTTCTTGTTGGTTTTACTTGACAATTCAAAATCAATAAAGTGGAAGGAAGTTAGCAAGGTAGCGGATAAAGGTGCTCCTTCCAAACGGAGGGCCTCTACAGTTTCTACAACTCCATCCCCCCAAAATGATTTCCAAGACAACACATGCATAGACACTCAACGTAGCTGTGTTTATGATGAGCACGTCTCCCCTAGTGCACCATCACCAGTGCTCCCTCTAACTTGGCACTGTTATATGTGGTGGCATGTTATGTGTGATGTCTAGCTTGTATTGCTTCTAATTTTGTTGAATTCCATCTACTTACTTTACACATTATACTAGAATAAGACACGTGTTCCTGTTTCTAGAACATACAATATCTGTCGATCACACCATGTTCTTACATCAAATTACTACTGTTGTGTAACCTGCAACAATCACTTATCAGAAGACACGTTTGACTTTGGAGTGTGACATAGGTTACATCTCGCATTCTTTTCTATCTTGTGCTACTAATTTGTTGAAATGGCACTTATGACGAGACAGTTTTAACTTGGTAGAGTGATATTCGTTGCATCTTTCATATGCTGTCTAGCTTTCATTGCTTCTAATTTGTTGAAATACCTTCTCCTTAGTTTACACATCATAAGCTGTGAATATGCAATGCTGTGAATATACAATGGCACTAATGACGAGAGACCTTTAACTTGATAGTGTGATGTTGTTTGCATCTTGCATATGATTTATTTCTAGTACTGCTTCACATTTGTTTAAACTGCATTTATGATGAGACACTATTAACTTGGCAGAGCGGTATTTGTAGCATCTTTCATATGGTGTCTACCTTCCATTGCATTGCTTCTAATTTAGTGAAATGTCTTCTGCTTAGTTTACACATCATAGTTCTGGTTATCTCATGCCGTCCTGTTTTTCTTACATATTACATCCTCCTATCATGTGGTTGTCTAACATCAAAGTTTAGTTCGTCTGTATCACGCATCAATTTGTTTTGAAGAACTAAATTGTCATTCATTTTTCTTGTCGGCTTGACTTAACATGGCACAGAGAAAGAGGAAGCAAGACAGAACGACAGGGAAAGGGAAGCGGAAGAATCCTGCAGATTCTGCTGGTACTGATGGTGCAATAGAAGGTCAAAGTCCAGCGGAAAATTGTACAAACAGGGTATCCCATGCTACACGAGCTGCAGAACAAGCCAAACAGAAACAAATAGCTGCCACCAAACAAGCATAGATAGCCCTAGTTGTTGCAACACCTTCCACAGTACCACCAGCTGCCCCCCCCCCCCCCCCCCCCCCCCCCCCCCCCCCCCCCCCCCCCCCCCCCCCCCCCCCCCCCCCCCCCCCCCCCCCCCCCCCCCCCCCCCCCCCCCCCCCCCCCCCCCCCCCCCCCCCCCCCCCCCCCCCCCCCCCCCCCCCCCCCCCCCCCCCCCCCCCCCCCCCCCCCCCCCCCCCCCCCCCCCCCCCCCCCCCCCCCCCCCCCCCCCCCCCCCCCCCCCCCCCCCCCCCCCCCCCCCCCCCCCCCCCCCCCCCCCCCCCCCCCCCCCCCCCCCCCCCCCCCCCCCCCCCCCCCCCCCCCCCCCCCCCCCCCCCCCCCCCCCCCCCCCCCCCCCCCCCCCCCCCCCCCCCCCCCCCCCCCCCCCCCCCCCCCCCCCCCCCCCCCCCCCCCCCCCCCCCCCCCCCCCCCCCCCCCCCCCCCCCCCCCCCCCCCCCCCCCCCCCCCCCCCCCCCCCCCCCCCCCCCCCCCCCCCCCCCCCCCCCCCCCCCCCCCCCCCCCCCCCCCCCCCCCCCCCCCCCCCCCCCCCCCCCCCCCCCCCCCCCCCCCCCCCCCCCCCCCCCCCCCCCCCCCCCCCCCCCCCCCCCCCCCCCCCCCCCCCCCCCCCCCCCCCCCCCCCCCCCCCCCCCCCCCCCCCCCCCCCCCCCCCCCCCCCCCCCCCCCCCCCCCCCCCCCCCCCCCCCCCCCCCCCCCCCCCCCCCCCCCCCCCCCCCCCCCCCCCCCCCCCCCCCCCCCCCCCCCCCCCCCCCCCCCCCCCCCCCCCCCCCCCCCCCCCCCCCCCCCCCCCCCCCCCCCCCCCCCCCCCCCCCCCCCCCCCCCCCCCCCCCCCCCCCCCCCCCCCCCCCCCCCCCCCCCCCCCCCCCCCCCCCCCCCCCCCCCCCCCCCCCCCCCCCCCCCCCCCCCCCCCCCCCCCCCCCCCCCCCCCCCCCCCCCCCCCCCCCCCCCCCCCCCCCCCCCCCCCCCCCCCCCCCCCCCCCCCCCCCCCCCCCCCCCCCCCCCCCCCCCCCCCCCCCCCCCCCCCCCCCCCCCCCCCCCCCCCCCCCCCCCCCCCCCCCCCCCCCCCCCCCCCCCCCCCCCCCCCCCCCCCCCCCCCCCCCCCCCCCCCCCCCCCCCCCCCCCCCCCCCCCCCCCCCCCCCCCCCCCCCCCCCCCCCCCCCCCCCCCCCCCCCCCCCCCCCCCCCCCCCCCCCCCCCCCCCCCCTCTTCTGTTCTGGTACTACTAATGTAAAACCTCAACTTTTCAGCGAGCTATGGAAAAAATGGTGGAACCGCCACCTTCTGAAGGTGGCGAGGCAACTATAACCGTAATGTGAGCTCTTGCTGCAGTGGGTCAGTACCTGTCCACTAACAGTGCCAAAAGCACGTTCCTGCGTAATACTAGGTTGGTTGTTAAGGCAATCTCGTCCGAACTGCCTCATGATCAAGATATGCAAGCTCAAAACAATGTTGTATCTGCGCTCCAGACACAAGTCCATTCCATAACAGAGACCCTTTGTGAAACAAGGAGAGACATTGTTTGATGTTGTCAAGATATGCATGGTTTTGAAACCAGACTATCAGACATTTGCTATGTTGTTCAGGAGCCTAGGAGAACTGAAGGCGATGGTTATGGTGCTCCATCAGACAATATAGCATGAAAACGTAATAGTCAGGTCAAATGAACTGAGCTTCTGAACTTCTGGTGGTGCATTTATCTACTAGACTGTTAACTTTTATGCCAACCTTCCTTTTGTTTTATAATTGTAATTTGTTTTGGTGCGATACAAAATTTGTTCTTAACGTGCAGCCACCGGCTGAAGAAAACAGCAAGCCATTTTTGTATAGTGTAGGGTGTTCCCTATATTTGCACTGGTGGCGAACTTTGATGCCCAATGGATGTAATATATGTAATAGCCGTGATAGCCTAGCGTAAGTTGCTTGCTTATTTATTTCCTTATTGTCTTGTTTATTTGTTTTCTTGTAGTCAGTGCAGTTCTTTTTCTGCGGTTTGCTAGTGGCCGCAATAACCTATTTTTTAAAACTAGGCCACATTAACCATGGGCTACATATTTACTGTAGTTAACATGGGCCTCCTACGGGCCATAGAAACAATGGGCCTTCTAAGGGCCGTAGAAACAATGGGCCTTCTACGGGGCATAGAAACAATGGGCCTTATACGGGCCGTAGACACAATGGGCCTTCTACGGGCCGTATCATCAATGGGCCTTCTACGGGCCGTATGATCGGTTGGACAAACATGGGCCAATACCAGACCACATTATGGCCGTAAATGGGCTAGAGTTGAAATCGTCCGTTCATGGGCCGACCATAACGGGCCATCGTTAATCGGCCGTATTTGATGATGCTATGAAAACGGCCCAACGTATTAACAGGCCACAAACGGGCCGACCGTAACCACGGGCTGAATTTGGCCCACAAGCAGAAAATGACAGTAACGGGCCGTAAGTAAACGAATGCTGGAAATGAGCCCAAGAATAAATGGGCCCTGAGAAGGCCGAAAGATAACATGGGCTGGAAACGGCCCAACGAAATAATTGGCCGTTAATGGGTATAAAGTGATACACTGTTCATTACGGACCAGTTTTACCACGGGCCGTTAAAGGGCCGAGGGTTACTAAGGGCCTCATATGCGCCGAAAGACGTCATGGGCCATACATGGGCCGGAAGTTAAAACGGGCTGGAATTATATTGGACGGCCCAGATTACGCTACTGGGCCAAATTCGGATGGGCCGTAAACGGGCCCTGGGTTAGCGGGCTGTAAATGGGCTATATGCGAATAGGCCGCTAACAGGCTTGCCGTGGGCCGGCCCGCCACCTTTTGACCAAGTCAAACAGGCCGGCCTTTTCACAGGAATGGGCCTCTGTTGGGCCGTGCCACGTGTCGACGTATCATAGGCACTTTGGGTCCAATGAGTGGATGACATCTGTCCCAACGGTGAGCCGACACGTGTTTCCTCCAGCCAATGATGATTTTACACGTGGAAAATCCCCATTGGTCGTGGCTGTTAATGGGTTATCGGATCCAAAACTGGACCCGATAGCTTAACGGCGTTCCGTTACGGTGGATGTCACGTGTCGGTCACCCTTGACGATAGCACTTCTGTGACGCGCGATTTATCGTCATAGAAGTGGACACTTCCATGATGATAATTTTGGTAATGTCATGGAACACTTCTACGACAGCACAGGTATGACTATCTTGATTCTGTCATAAATTTGTCATGGATGTACATTCATGACAGAAAATGTGACCTACTGTGACAAACACGTATCATCACGGAAGTGTATTTTTTTTGTAGTGAATGGTTCAATAACGGGTGAATAATTCATTGGCATTTCCTGACGTCTGATGTCTACTATACAACATTCTTCTTGTATAATCGTGTTCGGCCTCCAAGCGCAGAGTTTTGTAGGATAGTAGCAAATTTCCCTCAAGTGGATGACCTAAGGTTTATCAATCCGTGGGAGGCGTAGGATGAAGATGGTCTATCTCAAACAACCTTGCAACCAAATAACAAAGAGTCTCTTGTGTCCCCAACACACCCAATACAATGGTAAATTGTATAGGTGCACTAGTTCAGTGAAGAGATGGTGATACAAGTGTAATATGGATGGTAGATAAAGGTTTTTCTAATCAGAAACATATAAAAATAGCAAGGTAGCAAGTAGTAAAAGTGAGCACAGACGGTATTGCAATGCTTGGAAACAAGGCCTAGGGTTCATACTTTCACTAGTGCAAATTCTCTCAACAATGATAAGATAATTGGATCATATAACAATCCCACAACATGCAACAAAGAATCACTCCAAAGTTTCTATCGGAGAACGTAGGACGAAAACGTGCATCAACCCCTATGCATAGATTACGCCAATGTCACCTCGGGAATCCGCAAGTTGAGTGCCAAAGCATACATCAAGTGAATCAACAGAACATCCCATTGTCACCACAGATATCCCATCGCAAGACAGACATCAAGTGTTCTCAAATCCAATACTCAATCCAACATAACGAAACCTCAAAGAGCAGGACTCAATTCATCACAAGAAGGTAGAGGGGGAGAAACACCATATGATCCAACTATAATAACAAAGCTCGAGGTACATCAAGATCGTGCCAAATCAAGAACACGAGAGAGAGAGAGAGAGAGAGAGAGATCAAACACATAGCTACTGGTACATACCCCCAGCCCCAAGGGTCAACTGCTCCCTCCTCGTCATGGAGACCGCAGGGATGATGAAGATGGCCACCGGTGATGGTTTCCCCCTCCGGCAGGGTGCCGGAACGGGCTCCCGATTGGTTTTTCGTGGCTACGCGGCGGTGGAACTCCCGATCGAGGTTTCTTTTCGGGGGTTTCTATACTTATAGGATTTTTGGCGTCGGAAACAAGTCAAGGAGGTGCCTGAGGGGCCAACAAGCCCTCAGTGCGCGCCCAGGGGGGTTAGGGCGCGCCCCTGGCTTGTCGTCTCCTCGGGACTCTTCCGGTCCATCTCCGATGCTTCGGGGGTTTCTTTTGGTCCATATAAAATCACCGTAAATTTTTAGCTCGTTTGGACTCCGTTTGATATGACTTTTCTGTAAAACTCAAAAACAAGGAAAAAACAAAACTGGCACTGGGCTCTAGTGTCGCGGGAAACCATGGGCACCTATGGGACCAAGGGTCCCTTGCTGGTTCGGCGGGGGGATGGCACGTTGCACAAAGAGCAGAGGAGCATGGGGCAGCACGACAGATATCACACGAGCAATTTTTACCCAGGTTCGGGCCGCTGTGAGGCGTAAAACCCTACTCCTGCTTTGGTGGATTGATGGTGGAAAAATGGTGATGAGCGTAACGCGCTTGCCCGGCAGGGTCGCCTCGGGATAAGAGCAGCTATTTGTATGGGAGTGTGAGGGGGTGGATTAGCCAGTTGAGTGTCCAGCCCTTTCTACGGTTGCCTTGGGCCTCCTTCTATAGACAAAGGGGTTACCAAAGTGGCAAACCAGTCATTACACACTGATTAGATAGCAAACAGTTCTATCATACCTAACTCTGCAGGCTGACAAAGCGCATTAAATGCGCCGCTCAACGTCACATTGTAGCTTGCCAGGCAAGCCTTGCCGGGATGTTTTGCCAGCTTCGTACCTACTCGCTCGACACGTCGCAAGATGTGTGTCATTTGGAGGCATTTTCTGTAGGAAGTGGTTGCCATGTGGCAAAAAGCAGCCACTTATTCACTTTGGAGCTTGACACCGCACCGATCGACGACGTGCGTCGTGGTGAGGTGGTGTGGTGAGGTGGTTCTGCCCTCGCGAGTCCCGGAAGGCCTGCCGGGATGTCCTGGAAGATTGATTCCAGGGGAGACCCCGTCCTTGCCAGGCTCGCCTGCCCGGCAAGGGAGATTTCTTCCTTAGCGCTATCTTGTTCCTTTGGCTTGCCTTGGCCTTCTTGAGCTGTATGTTGGTCTTTTGCAGAACTGATCCAACGCACCCCAATCTGACCTTGGTGCTGTAATCTTGTTCTCGTGCCTGTGCACAGTCTGGGCAATGGACCCAGGGTTTGTTGCACCGACAGAAGCTCCCGGGCCTATCCCGAACGTGCTGCCGAGTGTCGTCGGGGTAGGCCCTAATAAGTGCACAGGCAGGGGAGTGGAGGTGGCTGGCCCCTTGAGATCTTCCTTGCGTCTTCATTAATCTTGAGCCCGGGCCAGTTTTTGGTTTTCCCGCGTGTCGTGTAAAGCCAATTGTGGTGGGCCATTCTTGTAATGGCCCGTGAATGACTTTAACGCACGGGGGAGAAACTGCCAATTCACTCTTCCTACCACGCCCTCATACTTAGCCACGTATGCAGCATGCATCGCGTGGGGTAGGTAATGCAGGCGCGTGGTGCGAGAGAGCATCAAGGCGGGGGCCCGACCTTCTTGAATTGGCGGAGGAGGGCGGCGGTCGCCCGTTGAGGGAGCGACTGTCCTCCCCGGCCCATCTATAAAAGGAGGGGTGGGGGAAGAGCGGAGGCATCCACCTCTGCCCCTTTTTCCTCCACATTCTGCTTCCTGCTGGTTATGCTAGGGAGAAGAACCCGGGGTCAGGCCCCGGGCCCTAGCTTAGAGCTCTGTATAGGCTTCAGGAGGGCGCTCGGGCGGCGCGGCGATAGCACTGGGTGTGGCGACTCTGGTGCGCTTGTCGCCGGGTCTCCCGTAGTTCCAAATTTAGTGAGTGGCGACATGAATGACACCATGCCGTGGCCCGTAATGGACACGGGGCATGGTAGTCAGTCATGGGCCAATCTTCCTTCTTTCGCAGCGTCACGGAGGAGTCGCAGAATGGGTTTGCCATCAGCGAAGGCGACCCTGACCTCCTTGGCGCCATTCACTCCGTAGTGCAGGAGGGCTCTGTGCTCCCATACGCATCTCCAGGACGTGCGGTGATTTTTGATGTCAGGGCCACTAGGGACGACCATGCTCTCTGTGACCTCACCCGGAGAGCATGGTATCTGAAGTGGCCGTCTTGCGGTGTTCTTCGGATGGTCGTGATATGGGAGGCGGCAGCAACCCATGACGCGTCAAGAACGGGGACGACTGTTCTGATGACTCGTGTTTGCCGGTGACTCCGTCCCTCCTATCTGGGCCTCCGGCAGCGTCACCATCCGCACCTGCCCTCCGGTTTCTTCCTCCTTGCTGGGAAACGGCGCCATCCTAATCCTGCGGAGGCGACGAATCCCAGCTGGGTCCTCCCTTCACCCCCTTCATCTCTTCCTGTAGGAGATGGACAAGGGGAAAGGCATCACGGGGCACTTATCTTTTTTCAATCTTAAATCTGTAGGCACTTGCCACATTTTAGATCAAATAATGTAATCTCTTTTATCCATGTTTGTGTCCTATAAGGTGTGTACTTATTTGATCAGTATATTAATGAAAAAGATGAACCTTGCCGGGGACTCGTGCATGTATATGTCCATGCAGAGGTGGAATGCCTCCTTATTTTTAAATAAACGAGTTTCCCCCGACAGGCTATCCTGCGGGTACCCTCTATTTTGCTACCGGGGACTAAGCCTTCTGAGCGAAAATTCTGATGAGGGACCAGCCCCCCACCAACCCTTTTTCATCAAAGGCCACTGCGACCACCCTGGTCGAATCAACGTCCGCAACCAGGGATGGGAGCACCTAAGTTTCAAAAAGTGGCGAGGTTTCCTTATGCACAAGTATTTGCTTACAGAACAGTTATGGACGAGAGATAGAACTTATGTGTTTGGCGTGCCGGAGACCGCAGCGTTAGTTCATCTTTCCAGCTTCCTGTAGAGGCCAAGCTCACGGCAGGAACCTGCAGTCTCATGCAGATGGAAATGATGCAAGATGCGATCTTATCTATATGCAATGCTCATGAAATGCTTATGCAATGCTGATGATATGCTTATGCATGCATGCAACTTGTCAGGCCCCCTAGTGCTTCATCAATTTCTCTGTTGTTCAGGGTCTGCACCTGGCTTTGTACAAGGGGTTACATGCAACTGAGGCAAGCCCTGTACAAAAGGGTGGCTGCCGGGCAGGGCCCGACAACCGCACCTTATGGGTAGAACTTGCGGAGATGCTTAATATTCCATGAGTTTTGCAATTGAATGCAATCTCCAGTCTCCAGACAGACTGCACCAGGTCTGGTGACTCGAACTACCTGGTAAGGGCCTTCCCACTTCGGCATCAACTTGTTTGTACCCTTGGCAGACTGAAGACGCCTAAGGACAAGGTTGCCTTCCTCAAAACACCGGGCATGAACCCTACAGCAGGTGCTGATCTTGCGCTACTTCATCTTAGGCAAGCACTCGAGGGGACCCGTAAATGAGTTCCATGGGGATAACTGCTTCTGCCCCGTAAACAAGGGAGAAGCGAGTATGCCTGGTATCTCGATTTGGGGTCATTTTGAGGGACCAGAGAACTACCGACAGCTCATCGATCCACCGCCTGCCGTGCTTCTGCAGCATATCAAAGGTTCTTTTCTTGAGTCCTTGCAACACTTCAATGTTCGCCATCTCAGCTTGTCCATTGCTCCTGGGATGTGCCATAGAGGTGGATGAGATCTTGCTCCCGAGGGTACGAACATATTGCATGAAGGCACCGCTTGTGAATTGGGTGCCGTTGTCGGTAATGATCCTTGCCGGGACTCCAAAATGGCACACCAACTCTTTCAAGAACTTGATAGCTGATTGGGCAGTCACCTTTCTCACAACAGCTACTTCCGGCCACTTTGTAAACTTGTCGATAGCAACGAACAAGAATTCAAAGCCCCAAGCAGCTCGGGGGAAAGGGCCGAGTATATCGAGCCCCAGACCGAAAACGGCCATGACAAAGGGATTGTTTGAAGAGCTTGTATAGGCAGGTCGATGTTATTGGAATGGAACTGGCATGCTTCACACTTGGTGACTAGCTCGACCGAATCTTGGAGGGCTGTGGGCCAATAGAATCCTTGCCGGAATGCTTTCCCAACTAATGCCCTTGATCCAATGTGGGAGCCGCACATGCCTTTGTGTATTTTAGCTAGTAGTTCCTTTCCTTCTTCCCAGCAGATGCACTTCAATTTCACACTGTTGGTCCTTGTTCTGTACAGAGTGTCATGGGCAAACTGATACATACTAGCCCTCCGGGCTACTCTTTTAGCTTCCTCTTGCTCATCGGGAAGTTCTCTAGTTTGGAGGAAATGGACTATGTGTCTTGCCCAAGTTGGAGCCTGAGGCTCGGCAACAAGGACTAGCGGCACCTCATCATTTGCGGGGCCACGTTCCTTGTTCACGGGGACCATTGGACAGGCTGGAGGGTGCGGTCCAGCAAGTGATGTGGAGTTGTTTCTGGCAGGGTCCCTGCCAGGAGCCCCGGGAGGCTCTACCAGGAGAGGCTTAGCGGAGTCCATCTTCCTCCTTTTTCCGGGCCATTGTTGCCGGGGACACGGTGGGCTGAGTAAGATGGAGAACAAAAGTCCCTGGTTCCACAGGAAGCTTTTGCGCGGCACACTTTGACAGATGATCAGCTATGCTGTTTTCTGCAGGGGGTACATGCTATGTTTGCAATCCGTCAAAGTGCTCCTCCAATCTTCTCACTTCCTCAACATACGCCTGCATCAATAGACTTTGGTAATCCTTATTGACTTGTCTCACCACAAGCTGTGAATCTCCTCGAATGATCAACTTCTTAATTCCCAATTCTGTGGCAATCATGAGCCCAGCAAGAAGCCCTTCATACTCTGCTGTATTGTTGGTTGCCTCCTCCCGGGGAGAGTGCATCTGGACAACGTACTTCAAGTGCTCCCCTGTGGGGGCAACGAGAAGCACAACAGCCCCCGCACCTTGTAAGGAGAAGGTACCATCAAAATACAGGATCCATTCTTGGGGCGCTTCCTTGCCGGGGATAACTATTTCTGGCACTTCCTCACCAGGGGTTGGCGTCCATTCTGCAATAAACTCTGCCAATGCCCTGCTCTGAATTGTTGATGTGCTCTCAAACTTGAGGCCAAAGCTAGATAATTCCAAAGCCCACTCCACTATTCTATTGGTAGCCTCAGGGTTTCGGAGTATCCTTTGCAATGGGAAGCGAGTGACAACCATGATCTCATGGGCTTGGAAGTAGTGGCGCAGTTTCCTTGAGGCCATGACGAGGCCAAAAATCAAATTTTGCACACCAGAGTACCTCGATCTGCCCCCTGCAGCAGGGAACCGACGAAGTACACTGGGCGCTGCACCACTTTCTTCCTTGCCGCGTCCTTGGGGTTGCCCTTGTTACCATGCTCTTCTCTGTCGTAATCATTATCTGGTTTAGCCGGTCTTTTCTCACTCTCTGCTTCCTCTACTTCCCGCTGTGCCACTAGGGCTGCACTAACCACCTGATTAGTTGCCGCCAAGTATAGCAGCAACAACTCTTGGGGTTTAGGAGCAACCAAAGTGGGCACAGAGGACAAGTAAGCCTTCAATTCTTGCAAAGCTGCATCTGCTTCCGGGGTCCACTTTATGGGCCGTGCCTTCAAAATTTTGAAGAACGGTAAGGCGCGCTCGGCAGACTTGGAGATGAATCTGCTAAGCGCGGCAACACACCCTTTTAGACGCCTCACATCCTTAACTGTCCTGGGTGCCTGTATCTTCTCGATAACCTTGATCTTGTCGGGGTTGGCTTCGATCCCTCGATGGGATACGAAGAACCCAAGTAGCTTGCCAGAGGGTACGCCAAATACACACTTCTCTGGGTTTAGCTTCAAGTTGATCTTGCACAGATTAGCAAATGTCTCCTCCAAATCCTGGATGAGAGCTGATCTATCCTTGGTCTTGACCACAATATCATCCATATAAGCCTCAATGTTTCTGTGCAACTGCGGTTCAAAACCAATCTGGACTGCTTTTGCAAAAGTGGACCCGGCACTCTTTAACCCGAAAGGTATGCGCACAAAGCAGTACGTACCACATGGGGTGATGAACGAGGTATTCTCTTCGTCTTCCTTGGACATGAAGATCTGATGATATCCACAGTATGCATCCAAAAAGGAGAGCAAATCACACAACCTGAAGTGGCGTCCATAATCTGGTCGATGCGTGGCAAGGGAAATGGGTCCTTCGGGCAAGCCTTGTTGAGATATGTGAAATCTATGCAAAGCCTCCATTTCCCGTTAGCCTTGCGCACTACCACTGGGTTTGCTAACCATGTCAGATGTAGTACTCCTCTGACCAGACCAGCTGCCTCAAGCTTCTTGATCTCTTCGGCAATGAACTGCTGCCTCTCCAAGGCCTGCTTTCGATCCTTCTGCTTGACGGGTCGGGCATGCGGGCAGACAGCAAGGTGGTGCTCGATTACCTCCCTGGGAACACCAGGGATATCAGATGTTTGCCAGGCAAACACATCGATATTCGCCCGTAGGAAGGCAACGAGCGCGCTTTCCAATTTGTCATCGAGGGTGGCGCTGATGGTGAAGGTACCATCAACGTCAGCCAGCCCTGCAGGGACCTTCTTCACCTGTGGTGCAACGATCTTGGATTTCTTGCTATTGCAACTCTCCGGCTAGTCATCAACAGGAACATCGCACTCTGAAGAGGTGCGCTTCCCGGATTCCTTGCTGGTGTCCCTGCTGTCCTTCTGCTTTCCTCTGTTTTCCTTGGCAGGAGCTTCCGCTGCCGTGGCCTCTGCTGCGACTGCGTCCCGGTACATCTTGTCCACGCAAATGATTGTGTCCTTCTCGTCTGACGGGATGGAAAGGACTCCTACCGGCCCTGGCATCTTCAATGTGTTGTAGGCATAGTGGGATGCTGCCATGAATTTTGCCAAAGCTGGGCGTCCAAGAATCCCATTGTACGGCAGGGGGAGGTCAACCACATCAAACACAACCTACTCAGTCCGATAGTTCAGTTCTCCCCCAAATGTCACTGGCAACGTGATCTGTCCCCTTAGGATGACTCCTGCTGGGATTAACTCCTTGAAACGTGCCTGTGACCTTCAGCTCCTCCTCTACTATCTGAAGCTTGCTAATAACCTTTGGAGAAATCAGATTCAACCCAGCCCCGCCATGAACCAACATCTTTGTAACTTTGAGGTTGCGGATTGTTGGATAGACCAACAATGGCAAGCATGCATCCTACCACGGTGGTGCGGTCAGGATGGTCCTCTTCATCAAAGATGATGGGCGTGCGTGACCATTTGAGTGGCTTCCGAGACTCTGCCGCAGGCTCCACGACATTGACCTCACGCGCCCACCTTTTAAGTTGCCGGTGAGAGGAGCGCAAAGATGCACCTCTGTCAATGCACAGGGCGTCAGTGGCCTTCTGGAACTCCTGCTCGCTGGTTTCTCTTCATCCCCTCCATCTCTCTTCATCATTGCAAACTTCCTTCTCTCGGCCCCTAGCGAGTTTTCATTGGTTCCGAAAAGCCTTGCCGGGGCGATTTGCTTCACCGCCCCGGCCCTTACCGCCAGTACCATTCTGACTTTTTTCCTTATCTCGCTTCTCATATTCAGCCATCGGCCTCTTGACGAGCTGCTCAACCTGATGATACTCTTGAAGATCGTGGCCCTTGGTCCGATGGATCTTGCAATACGGCCCATCACCTTTCCCAGCCTTCTCGGCAGCCACAGCCTCCCGGCAATCAGCGCACGCGACAGCCTCCTTGCCGGGGCTTTGGCCTTAGCCTTCTTGCCAGTACTGGGTGTGCCCGATCCTTCAACAGTCATCACTGCCTTGTCTTTGCGCCTCTTGTTGCGCTTCTTGCTCTTCTTCTGACTGGTAGATTCATCACCATCCTCTGAGTCGATGTTGATGCAATCTTCCTCTCCAGGAAGCTTCCTTCCCTCCTCCATCCGGGCACACTTGTCCACCAAGGTGTAAAGCTCCTTCACAGTCTTGGGCAACCACACATTCATCTTGGAACGAACTCTGTGGTTGCGCACATTGGACTAGAAGGCAGCTATCACAGCTGCCGGGTGGATATTTGGGATATTCCTGTGGACTCTGCTGAATCTTTACAAATACTTGTGAAGGGTCTCTCCTTCTTTCTGTTGGAGAAGCTGCAAGTCGCCGGGCCGTCCTGGTTCTTGATGGCCGCCCGTGAAGGCGCCAATGAACTCATGGCATAAGTCAGCCCATGACGAAATGGAGTTCTACAGCAGATGCATCAGCCAAGAACTCACATTGGACTTGAGTGCCAAAGGGAAGTAGTTGGCGAATACCTTCTCATCTCTCCCTCTGGCAGCTTGAACAACAATGGTCTATATGCTCAAGAACTCTGCTGGGTTTAGCCTTCCATCATACTTCTCTGGTATCTCTGGCTTGAACGTGCGAGCGGATGGCCAACGGACTTGCCACAGCTCATGAGTGAAGGCGGGGCACCCAACCTTGAAAGGCAGGCACCCGTTGTCCTCAAGCGCAGGCTCGTCGATGTTGGGACCATCACACCCATTGGGCTAGCGCCGGTGGTCGCGGCGCTGCTCGATGATGATGCATGCGTCTTCCCTCCGCCTGTCCTTCTGGACTCGCCGTTGACCTGGATGTGCTCGAGGGTCGGAAGAGGCCATCGAGACATTGTCGAGCTCTTGATTCTGCCGCACCGGTTGCCTTGGTGGGGACTGCACCGTGGGGGTGGCCCCTTCCGTGCGGCCAGCAGCAAGAGCTGTTGTCATTGCTTGGGGAGGCCGTGACGGACCAGCCCGCTATGAGGCCCCAGCCTCGGCGAATCCAATCAGACTCTGAATGGTGGCTCTCTATTCAGCCATCTGATCGGCCACCGGGGGAAACCTCAACAGCAGCTGGTCACATGCCATGGCTTCCGTAGCGGCGCTCGGTATTGGTGACAATGAGGGTTAAGGCCAATTGATATTCTTAAACTGCTAGATCAATTCAGAGAAGCCACTTGGGTTAAGGTCAATGAGGGTGACACTGCCCTTTTCTGGCAGGATAAATGGCAGGTTGGTAATTCTGTTTTGCCTTTGCAGCACAGGTTTCCAAGGTTGTTCTCTTATGCCAAAGATGCTCTAGTCCTAGTGAAGGATGGCTTTACTGCTCCAAACCTGCTATCTTGGTTTCATTTGCCTCTTTCTCAGCAGGCCCATAATGAGCTACAGGTTATGCAAACTCTCTTACACAGTCATGAAAGGAACCCTGATTTAAAGGATGTTTGGTCTTGGCATGGGTCTGACAAACCCTATACTCCTAAGCAGTTCTATATATCCAGGTTCATCAACCATACATTCAAGCCTCTTCAGACTTGGATTTGGAAAAGCTGTTGCACCATGAAGACCAAGGTCTTTGCCTGGATGCTCATCATGGATCGACTAAACACCAAGGATATGGTTCAAAGAAGGCATTGGCATATTGATGATGGAGTTAATTGTGTGCTCTGCACCACACACATCAGGAAAGATAGGGATCATCTCTTCTTTAATTGCAACTTCAGCCAGAGGGTCTGGAATTTCCTTCAGATTGATTGGGAGGCTGGTAATAATATGGGTCAGGTTGTTCTCAATGCCAAGAGAAACTTTGCACACCCTTTCTTTGCTGAGGTGGTCTTCACTGCTTGCTGGAACATTTGGATCATCAGGAATGGGAAAGTCTTTAGGCAGGAAAGACCTAGTTTTAACAGATGGAGAGGGGCTTTTGTAAATGATATGCTTTTACTTTCACATAGGATCAATGTGAGATTTAAGGAGGACTTGGTTAGATGGGTCTCCTTTCTCCCTCCATAGATGTATTTTTCTTTCTTATTTCTAGTTGTACATAATTAGATTCTTCTTTCTTTGGTTACCACTGGTAGCCCTTGTAATCCTTTATATATCAATAAAAGGCTGTGGGGGTTTTCCCTGCAGTGTTCAGTCAAAAAAAATAACATGGCCAAAGAAAGTTATCCCTACAAAATCAAATAGTCTGGCTATGCTCCATCTTCATCACACAAAGTATTAAATCATGGATGAAAAGCCAAGCAATTGTTTCATACTTTTGATGTTCTCAACCTTTTTCAGCTTTCACGCAATACATGAGCGTGAGCCATGGATATAGCACTATAGGTGGAATAGAATATGGTGGTTGTGGAGAAGACAAAAAGAAGGAGATAGTCTCACATCAACTAGGCGTATCAATGGGCTATGGAGATGCCCATCAATAGATATCAATGTGAGTGAGTAGGGATTGCCATGCAAAGGATGCACTAGAGCTATAAGTGTAAGAAAGCTCAAAAAGAAACTAAGTGGGTGTGCATCCAACTCGCTTGCTCATGAAGACCTAGGGCAATTTGAGGAAACCTATCATTGGAATATACAAGCCAAGTTCTATAATGAAAATTCCCCACTAGTATATGAAAGTGACAAAAGAGGAGACTCTCTATCATGAAGATCATGGTGCTACTTTGAAGCACGAGTGTGGAGAAAGGATAGTAGCATTGCCCCTTCTCTCTTTTCTCTCAATTTTTTTTATTTTGGGCTCTTTGGCCTCCTTTTCTTTCTTTTATTTATTTATTTATTTGTTTTTCGTCCGGAGTCTCATCCCGACTTGTGGGGGAATCATAGTCTCCATCATCCTTTCCTCACGTGGGACAATGCTCTAATAATGATGATCATCACACTTTTATTTACTTTACAACTCAAGAATTACAACTTGATACTAGAACAAATATATGTCTCTATATGAATGCCTCCGGCGGTGTTTCGGGATGTGCAATGACTCAAGAGTGACATTTGAAAAAAATATGAATGGTGGCTTTGCCACTAATACGATGTCAACTACATGATCATGCAAAGCAATATGACAATGATGAAGCGCGTCATAATAAATGGAACGGTGGAAGTTGCATGGCAATATATCTCGGAATGGCTATGGAAATGCCATAATAGGTAGGTATGGTGGCTGTTTTGAGGAAAGTATATGGTGGGTGTAATGCACCGGCGAATGTTGCGAGGTACTAAAGAGGCTAGCAATGGTGGATGGATGAGAGTGCGTATAATCCATGGACTCAACATTAGTCATAAAGAAATCACATACTTATTGCAAAAATTTATTAGTCATCGAAACAAAGTACTACATGCATACTCCTAGGGGGATAGATTGGTAGGAAAATACCATCGCTCGTCCCTGACCGCGACTCATAAGAAGACAATCAATAAATAAATCATGCTCCAACTTCATCACATAACGGTTCACCATACGTGCATGCTACGAGAATCACAAACTTTAACACAAGTATTTCTACCAATCCACAATTACTCACTAGCATGACTCTAATATCACCATCTTTATATCTCAAAACAATCATAAGGAATCAAACTTCTCATAGTATTCAATGCACTTAATATGAAAGTTTTTATTATATCCCTCTTGGATGCCCATCATATTAGGACTAAATTCATAACCAAAGCAAATTACCATGCTATTTAGAGAGACTCTCAAAATTATATAAGTGACGCAAGAGAGTTCAACAATTTCTATAAAATAAAGCCACCGCCGTGCTATAAAAAGATATAAGTGAAGCACTAGAGCATATTGCCTAGCTCAAAATATATAAGTGAAGCACATAGAGTATTCATATAAATTCACGATTCATGTGTGTCCCTCTCAAAAGGTGTGTACAGCAAGGATGATTGTGGAAAACTAAAAAGCAAAGACTCATATCATACAAGACGCTCCAAGCAAAACACATATCATGTGGTGAATAAAAATATAGCCTCAAGTAAATTTACCGACGGATTGAAGACGAAAGAGGGGATGCCTTCTGGGGCATCCCCAAGCTTAGGCTCTTGGTTGTCCTTGGATATTACCTTGGGGTGCCTTGGGCATCCCCAAGCTTAGGCTCTTGCCACTTCTTATTCCATAGTCCAACAAATCTTTACCCAAAACTTGAAAACTTCACAACACAAAACTCAACAGAAGACTCATGAGATTCGTTAGTATAAGAAAATAAAATTACCACTTTTGGTATTGTTTTGAACTCATTCTTTATTTATATTGGTGTTATATCTACTATATTCCAACTTCTCCAAGGTTCGTACCCTCCGATACTACCCATAGATTCATCAAAATAAGCAAACAGCACAATGAAAACAGAATCTGTTAAAAAAAGAACAGTCTGTTGTAATCTGGAAACTTCATATAGTTCTGTAACTACAAAAAATCTGAACAATTAGGAAAATCTAGGTAATTTGTATACCAATAATTTGTAAAAAAATCAGAATTTTATCGAGCTCCAGTGAATTGAAATAATTCTGTGACTGGAAGCAAATGTTTCTGTTTTTGCAGAGAATCAAGTCAACTATCATCCACACTATCCCAAAGGCTTTACTTGGCACTTTATTGAAACAAAATCATAAAACATGATTACGACTGTAGCATAATCTTGTGAAATCACAAAAACAGTAGGGGTAAATGTTGGGTTGACTCCCAACAAGCGCTTTTCTTTAATGCCTTTCTAGCTAGGCATGATGATTTCAATGATGCTCATATAAAAGAATTGAAACATAAAGAGAGCATCATGAAGCATATGACTAGCACATTTAAGTCTAACCCACTTCCTATGCATAGGGATTTTCTGAGCAAGCAATTTATGGGAACAAGAATCAACTAGCATAGGAAGGCAAAACAAGCATAACTTCAAGATTTTCAATGCATGGAGAGGAAACTTGATATTATTGCAATATGTAAAATCATATGTTCCTCTCTCATAATAATTTTCAGTAGCATCATGAAGGAATTCAACAATATAACTATCACATAAAGCATTCTTTTCATGATTCACAAGCATAGAAATTTTATTACTCTCCACATAAGCAAATCTATTCTCATGAATAGTAGTGGGAGCAAACTCAACAAAATAACTATCATCCGAGGCATAATCCAATTGAAAATTAAAATCATGATGACAAGTTTCATGGTTATCATTATTCTTTATAGCATACATGTCATCACAATAATCATCATAGATAGCAACTTTGTTCTCATAATCAATTGGAACCTATTCCAAAATAGTGGATTCATCACTAAATAAAGTCATGACCTCTCCAAATCCACTTTTATCAATATTGTGAAAAGATTGAACACCCTCCAAAATAGTGGGATCATTAACTAGAGTTGACACTCTTCCAAACCCACTTTCATCAACATAATCATCATAAATAGGAGGCATCCCATCATCATAATAAATTTTCTCATCAAAACTTGGGGGGCTAAAAATATCATCTTCATGAAACATAGCATCCCCAAGCTTGTGGCTTTGCATATCATTAGCATCATGGATATTCAAAGAATTCATACTAACAACATTGCAATCATGCTCATCATTTAAAGATTTTATGCCAAACATTTTATTGAATTCTTCTTCTATCAATTGAGCACGATTTTCCTTTTCATCATTTTCACGAAAGACATTTAAAAGATGTAGCATATGAGGCAACCTCAATTCCATTTTTTGTAGTTTTCTTTTATAGACTAAACTAGTGATAAAACAAGAAACTAAAGATTCAATTGCAAGATATAAAGATATACCTTCAAGTACTCACCTCCCCGGCAACGACGCCAAAAAAGAGCTTGATGTCTACTACACAACCTTCTTCTTGTAGACTCATGTTGGGCCTACAAGTGCGGAGTTTTATAGGACTGTACAATTTTCCCTCAAGTGGATGACCTAAGGTTTATCAATCTGTAGGAGGCGTAGGATGAAGATGGTCTCTCTCAAACAACCCTACAACCAAATAACAAAGAGTCTCTTGTGTCCCGAACACACCCAATACAATGGTAAATTGTATAGGTGCACTAGTTCGGCGAAGAGATGGTGATACAAGTGTAATATGGATGGTAGATATAGGTTTTTGTAATCTGAAAATATAAAAACAGCAAGGTAGGAAGTAGTAAAAGTGAGCAAAGACGGTATTGCAATGCTTGGTAATAAGGCCTAGGGTTCGTACTTTCACTAGTGCGAATTCTCTCAACAATGATAAGATAATTGGATCATATAACAATCCCTCAACATGCAATAAAGAATCACTCCAAAGTTTCTATCGTTGAACATATGATGAAAACGTGCATCAACCCCTATGCATAGATTACCCCAATGTCACCTCAGGAATCCGCGAGTTGAGAGCCCAAACATACATCAAGTGAATCAATAGAACACCCCATTGCCACCACCGATATCCCATCGCAAGACCTACATCAAGTGTTCTCAAATCCAATACGCAATCCAACATAACGAAACCTCAAAGAGCAAGACTGAATTCATCACAAGAAGGTAGAGGGGGAGAAACACCATATGATCCTACTATAATAACAAAGCTCGTGGTACATCAAGATCGTGCCAAATCAAGAACACGAGAGAGAGAGAGAGAGAGAGAGAGAGATCAAACACATAGCCACTGGTACATACCCTCAGCCCCGAGGGTGAACTACTCCCTCCTCGTTATGGAGACCGCCAGGATGATGAAGATGGCCACCGGTGATTGTTTCCCCCTCCGGCAGGGTGCCAGAACGGGCTCCCGATTGGTTTTTAGTGGCTACAGAGGCTTGTGGCGGTGGAACTCCCTATCTTGGTTTCTTTTTGGGGGTTTATATATTCATAGGAATTTTTGGCATCGGAAACAAGTAAAGGAGGTGCCTGAGGGCCCCACAAGCCCTTAGGGCGCGCCCAGGGGGTAGGGCGTGCCCCCTAGCTTGTGGTCTCCTCGGGACTCTTCTGGTCCATCTCCGATGCTTCGGGGGTCTCTTTTGGTCCATAAAAAATCACCGTAAATTTTCAGCTCGTTTGACTCCGTTTGATATTCCTTTTCTATAAAAACTCAAAAACAAGGAAAAAACAGAAACTGGCACTGGGCTCTAGGTTAATAGGTTAGTCCCAAAAATAATATAGAATAGCATATTAATGCATATAAAACATCCAAAACAGATAGTATAATAGCATGGAATAATAAATAATTATAGATACGTTGGAGACGTATCAACGTCTACTAATATTACCTATTCTTTGGCATTCATCACAAGACAAGACAAACTTACGGGCATCCTTGAAAAGAGTAGGCCAATAAAACCCAGATTATAATACCTTGTGCGCAGTTCTGTCTCCAACATGGTGTCCTCCGTAAGCTTCAGAGTGAGATTTGCGTAGAATCTGTTCCTGTTCATGCTAAGGTACACAATGTCTAATAACACCATCTACTCCTTCTTTGTAAATGTGTGGGTCATCCCAGAAGTAATGTCTTAAATCATAGAAAAACTTTTTCTTTTGTTGGTATGTAAAACTAGGTGGTATAAATTTAGCAACAATAAAATTAGCATAGTCTGCATACCATGGAGTACTACAAGAAGGATTCACAACAGCTAATTGTTCATTGGGAAAACTATCATCAATAGGTAGTGGGTCATCAAGAATATTTTCTAACCTAGACAAGTTATCTGCTACGGGGTTCTCAGCTCCTTTCCTATCAATAATATGTAAATTAAATTCTTGTATCAAGAGAACCCACCTAATGAGACTAGGTTTAGCATCTTTCTTTTCCATAAGGTATTTAATAGCAGCATGATCGGTGTGAACAGTAACTTTGGAATCAACAATATAAAATCTGAATTTATCACAAGCAAACACAACTGCTTTAAATTCTTTTTTAGTGGTAGCATAATTTCTTTGAGCACTGTCTAGAGTTTTACTAGCATAATGTATAACATTTAATTTCTTATCAACTCTTTGTCCTAGAACAGCGCCAACATCATAATCACTAGCATCACACATAATTTCAAAGGATAGGTTCCAATCAGGTGGTTGAACAATAGGTGCAGAGATTAAGGCTTTCTTAAGTATTTCAAATGCTTCTACACAATCATCATCAAAACCAAATGGAACATCTTTTTTGTAAAAGATTAGTGAGAGGCCTAGAAATTTTAGAGAAGTCTTTAATAAATCTCCTACAGAATCCAGCATGACCAAGGAAACTTCTTATACCTTTGATATCTTTAGGACACGGCATTTTTTTAATAGCATCAACTTTAGCTCTGTCAACTCCAATACCTCTTTAGGGCACAAAATAAACCAAAAGGCATACGTCTATAAGAAAAAGTAGCAAAAGGGCATGTATAAGTAGTTTTTTCTTGATCCTCTTGTGACACGGGTATTTGGGAAAACCAGAATATCCATATAGAACACATAAATGTGTATGCTTTGATAGTCTTTCTAGCATTTGATCAATAAATGGTAGAGGATAATGATCTTTCCTAGTAGCTTTATTTAATTTTCTAAAATCAATTACCACTCTGTAACCTGTGATAATTCTTTGTGGAATCAATTCATTTTTATCATTAGGAACAACAATAATACCTCCCTTCTTAGGGACACAATGAACATGACTTACCCATCTACTATCAGCAATAGGATAAATTATACCTACTTCCAGAAGCTTTAATATTTAAGTTCTTACCACTTCCTTCATCTTAGGATTCAATCGTCGCTGATGATCAACAACTGGTTTAGCATCAGGCTCCATATTAATTTTCTGCTGACATAGAGTGGGACTAATCACTACAAAAAAAAGACACATCCGTGACATTTTGGGCCGAACGAATTTTTTTTTCTGTCATACTTATGACACTTCTATGACGATAATTGTGACAAAACCCGGTATCATCATAGATGTGGTGGGGTCCTACTTCTATGACAAAAAATCATGACAGAAAATGGGCTTTTCGTCCTGGGCGGGCCGAAGACGCAGCTGCATGGCATTCTTTGGGCCGTCCATGATGGAAAAAATTGTGGTAGAAGCGAGGGCGCGGAAAATATTGGGGAGTCCCCGGTTACGGTGGGTGGTCGGGGGCCGAGCGATGCGCGTTTCTCTCGTACGTACGCGCATGTGTGTGAGGCGTTGGGCTCTAACTGAACCCGAGCGAGGCGTTGGGCTCTAACTGAACCCGAGCGATTGCACTGCAGGCTACGCGTTACTGAACCCGAGCGATCGATCAATGGCTGTTAACTAAACCCGATCGAGCGATTCCTTCGCTACTGCTGCTAACTGAAGCCGATCGATGCTGCCTCTGGATGAACAGTGAGCATTGCTGGGGGGGGTTTGGATGAACAGTTCCCGGTGCGGGTGGATGAATAGGACCCCGTGGCGTTGCCTCTGGATGAACAGAGAGCGTTGCTGGGGGGTTTGGATGAACAGTTCCCGGTGGGGGGTGGATGAACAGGACCCCGATCGTTCGAGCCGGTTGGGGCTGGATGAACAGGACCCCGTGGAGGGCAGGATGAACAGGACCACCCCGTGGTGGGCAGGATGAACAGTAGACGGTGGAGGGCTGGATGAACAGTAGCCCGTGGAGGGGTGGTTGAACAGGAGCCCGTGGAGAGGGCTGGTTGAACAGTAGCCGGTGGAGTAGCGCGCGGTGGAGGCTAGATGAATAGGAGCCCGTGGATGAACAGTCGCAGGTGGAGGCTGGAGGAGGTCGACGGTGGATGAACAGTAGCCCGTGGAGGCTGGAGGGGGTCGACGATGGAGATGAACAGTATCCCGTGGAGTCCCGTTTTGCAGTACGCCACACCCCTCCCGATGAACAGGACCCCCGTTTCGACCGTAGCGCTCCAACACAAGTCCGTTTCCTCCATTTTGCGGTACGCCACACCCCTCCCGATCAACAGGACCCCCATTTCGACCGTAGGAGGTCCGTTTCCTCCGTTTTGCGGTACGCCAGACCCCTCCCGATGAACAGGATCCCATTTCGAACGTGGCCGGTCGAACACAAGGCCGTTTCCTCCGTTCTGCGGTACGTCAGGCCTCGTTTCCATCGGCTGTTCCGTCCAAGCCCTCCCGATGAACACGACGACGCATTCCGTTCAGACCCAGCCGGTTGGCTCCCCATGAACACGACGACGATGCTGTTTCTCCGTTTCGACCCAGCCATGTACACAAGCCCTGGCCGTACGTACGCGCGAGTAGGCGTTCGAGACCCCGCCCGTATGTACGTACGTGGCCGTATTTACTTTCTTGCACCCTGGCCACTGTACGTACGTGTACATGCTACGTGCGCGCCTCTACTATGACACGTGCGCGCCTCTACATCGACCAGTATGTACGTACACGTTCGCGACCAGAATGACAACGCTACGTACGCTTCGACCAGGTGGGTCCCGACTGTCAGGAACTTCCTTGCGTGCGAAGATGTAGCTGGTGGGTCCCAGCAGTCAGGGGGGCAAATCATTTTTTTTGTTTTTGCCCGGACGCACTTCCTTGCGTGTGAAGATGTAGCTGGTGGGTCCCAGCAGTCAGGGGGAAACATTTTTTTCACGAAATACGGTCGCCCGTCTGGTGGGTCCCCGCTGTCAGGTGGAGGAATAATTATTTTGCACGTAATAAGGAGGCACTTCCTTGCTGCGGCCGTGGACCCAGCTATCAGCCTCTCCACGTACAGTCCACGTCTGATGGAAGCCGTTCCTTGACCACGTTGACCACGCCATGCCGAGAGCACCAGGGCGGTGGACGACGGCGAGGCCTAGGAAGGGGACGACGCAGAGCCGGGGAAGACGTGGCAGTGGATGCCCACGCGTAGAGGAGTATGAGGGTTCACTGGATCGCTGCGCTGTGAGGCTGCCGTCACCGCAGAATAACATGGGGTGTGGGTGAGTAGAGGGATGGCCTGGCTAGCGGTGGGAGTTGTAGGGGGCGGTGAGGCCTCCGCCGCATCACAGCCGGCCACGGGAGGCAGGAGCACGAGGCACGACCAGCGCTAGTTTGGGCGGTTGGAGCAAGAAGACCAGAGGTTGAAGAAGCACTACGGCCGTTGGATGGACATCGTATGGTCAGTGGAGCTAGAATCGTGCATATTGACTAAGTTGACAAAGCCCTCTGTCCCCGTCAATTTAGTAGGCCCACAAGTCAGCCTGCCACTATACTAGGTCCCAGCTAGCAGGGGGAGTATTCATTTTTTTGTGCGTAATAAGGAGGCACTTCCTTGCGTGCGAAGATATAGCTGGTGGGTCCAAGCTGTCAGCGGCGGTAACATTTTTTTCGCGAAATACAGAGGCCCTTTCGGTGGGTCCCAGATGTCAGGTGGAGGATTCATTATTTTGCGCGTAATAAGGAGGCTTTTCCTTGCGTGCGGCTATGGACCCAGCTGTCAGCCTCTCCACGTACAGTCCACTTCAGATGCATGTCGGTCGTTGACCACGTTGACCAGGCTGCGCCGAGAGCACCAGGGTGGTGGATGACGGCGAGGCCTAGGAAGGGAACGACACGGAGGCAGGGAAGACTCGGCAGTTGTTTCCCACGCGGAGGGGAGTACGACTGTACGAGGGTTTACCAGTTCGTCTGCCGTCGCCGAAGAATAACAACAGGTGTGGGTGAGTAGAGGGATGGCTAGGCCAGTGATGGGAGTACGGTGGGGCGGTGAGGCCTGCGCGGCAGCACAGCCGACCGCGGGGAGGAGGGAGCAGGCAGTCCCGCCGGTGCTTGTTTGAGCAGCTGGAGGAGGAAGAGCAGAGATTGAAGAAGCACGACGGCCGTTGGATGGAAATCCAACAGTCACTGCTTGTGCGTCAACCTTTTTTTTAGGAAAGCCTCAAATCTGTGGAAAACAGCATACAACCCATCTGCCATTATTTCTAATAATTTACAGCCCATTTGCTAATTCTTAAGGTTTTTTTTAGCCCATATTCTTTTTGTTAGCACTACAGCCCATATTGTGGCCACGGTTAAAAAATTATATGAAATTTTGCATATTTCGGTGCGGTCCGAACTGTTTTTAATCCCGAAATTTCGAGTCACATTCAAACTGATTTTAAAAATAATTGTATGTCAATATAAAATCCAACAAATTGTCCACGCATAAAAATCAATGCAATTTAAAATCTCGAAATGAAAAAAAGAAATTTGAAACTAATTGCCGGTTTGATGTGTTTTAAAAATGTACAGCCCATTTCTCATTACTGATAGGCCATTTTGTCGGCCAGCCGAATGAAGCTCTCCTCGTCTTGAAAGATTTGCAGCCCAACAGGCCTGACAAAGCAACTTACTTGGCAAATCACAAAAAAACTGGGCTGTGGCCGTGGACCCAGCTGCGGCCGTGGACCCAGCTATCAGCCTATCCACGTACAGTACTCTTCCGATGGAAGTCGGTCGTTGACCACATTAACCACACCGCGCCGAGAGCACCAAGGCAGTGGACGACGGCGAGGCCTAGGAAGGGGACGACGCGGAGCCGGGGAAGATGCGGTAGTGGATGCCCACGTGGAGAGGAGTACGAGGGTTCACTGGTTCGGCTGCGGTGTGAGGCTGCCGTCGCCGCAGAATAACAGGGGGTGTGGGTGAGTGGAGGGATGGCCTGGCCAGTGGTGGGAGTAGTATGGGGGTGGTGACGCCTCCGCGGCAGCACAGCCGGCCACGGGAGGCAGGAGCAGGCGACACGACCGGCGCTGCTTTGGGCGGCTGGAGCAAGAAGACCAGAGGTTGAAGAAGCACTATGGCCATTGGATGGACATCGTACGGTCACTTGAGCTAGAATCGTTCATATTGACTAAGTTGACAAAGCCCTCTGTCCCCGTCAACTTAGTAGGCCCACAAGTCAGCCACCCACTATGGTGGGTCCCAGCTAGCAGGGGGGTATTCATTTTTTGTGCGTCATAAGGAGGCAGTTCCTTGCGTGCGAAGATATAGCTGGTGGGTCCGACCTGTCAGCGGGGGGAACGTTTTTTCCGCGAAATACAGAAGCCCTTCCCGTGGGTCCTAGCTGTCAGGTGGAGGAATCATTATTTTGCGCGTAATAAGGAGGCATTTCCTTGCGTGCGGGCGTGGACCCAGCGGTCAGCCTCTCCACGTACAGTCCACTTCAGATGCATGTCGGTCGTTGACCATGTTGACCAGGCCGCGCCGAGAGCACCAGGGCGGTGGACGACGGTGAGGCCTAGGAAGGGAATGACACGGAGGCAGGGAAGACTCGGCAGTTGTTTCCCACGCGGAGGGGAGTACGACTGTACAAGGGTTTACTGGTTCGTCTGCCGTCACCGGAGAATAACAGCAGGTGTGGGTGAGTAGAGGGATGGCTAGGCCAGCGATGGGAGTACGGTGGGGCGGTGAGGCCTGCGCGGCAGCATAGCCGGCCACGGGAGGAGGGAGCAGGCAGTCCCGCCGGCGCTTGTTTGAGCGGCTGGAGCAGGAAAAGCAGAGATTGAAGAAGCACTACAGCCGTTGGATGGACATCCAACAGTCACTACTCTCGTGTGCATTATTTCTAATAATGTACAGCCCATTTGCTAATTCTTAAGAATTTTTTTGGAGCCCACCATCTTTTGTTAGCATTACACCCCATATTGTGGCCACTGTTAAAAAGTATACAAATTTTTTGCATATTTCGGTGCGGTCAACTGTTTTTAATCCCGAAATATCGATTCACATTCAAACTATTTTGAAAAATAATTTATATAAATATAAAATCCAAATAATTGTCCACGCATAAAAATCAATGGAATTTAAAATCTTGTAATGAAAAAAAATTGAAACTAATTCCCGGTTTGATGTGTTTTAAAAATGTACAGCCCATTTCTGGGCAAACCGAATGAAACTCTCCTCGTCTTGAAAGATTAGCAGCCCAGCAGGGCTGATAAAGCAAGTAGGCCTCGTTTGGGTATTTCTTTAAAAAAATAGAACTGGGCTAGCCATTTTCAGCAAGAAAAAAACACAACTGGGCTCATGATGTGGTAAACATAAATAAAACCCTGGCTAGACGGGCCACAGCCCCCGCACAGCCCCGTTGTTACCCTGATCCGTCGCTAAAACTAGTATAAATAACAACTGCTTGTTCCTAAATAAAAAACTGCGCGACATGCTGGGTCCCTAGTGTCAGCCGCTTGTAGTGTAATTCTCTCATTTATTGACTACGTTGACAATGGCGTGAGCCCCAGATGTCCAACCATTAGGAGGAACCATATTTTTGGGCTTGTAATATAGAGGCACTTGCTTGCGTACTGCCATGACACTGGTGGGTCCCTACTGTCATCCTCTCCACGTACAGTCATCTCCTTGTTCCTCTCGGTTGTTGACGATGTTGACAACGCAAGAGAGCGGCGCACCGCGCACGGCGAGCGAACCAAGGCCGCAAGGCGGAGGATGACAGTGAGGCCTCGGACGGAACGAACAGGAGCCGTGGAAGATGCGCCGGTCCAGTCGCAGGTGGAGTGGAGTACGAGGGTTGACTGGTTCGGGTGCGGGTGCGTGTTGGGGCTGACATCGCCAGAGA
>JAAAWM010010267.1:0-37133 GCA_036873465.1 Thinopyrum obtusiflorum | reverse complement strand
ATTTGGTTGCAGGGTTGTTTGAGAGAGACCATCTTCAACCTACGCCTCCCACGAATTGATAAACCTTAGGTCATCCACTTGAGGGAAATTTGCTACTGTCCTACAAACCTCTGCACTTGGAGGCCCAACAACGTCTACAAGGGGAAGGTTGCGTAGTAGACATCAACCGATTTCAGTAATAAGCAAACAGAGAGTTGGTCAGGCAAACTCAGTGGGGCCGATTGCATATTTCGGTGAGACCGAAATAATTGCATCATGCAACAGAGAGTTTGCAAGGCCATCTCGGTGAGACCGAGATCCTATCGGTGAGACCGAACTGATTAGGGTTTCTGCCAGTGGCTATGTCAAGTGAACTCGGTGGCGCCGGATGAATCAAATTGGTGGGGCCGAGTTTGACTTTAGGTTTTAGGACATATCTGGATTTGAGAAAGTGGTTGAGGTCTTTGGAGCATATCACTAAGCAGTTTGAGCAAGTAGATCCTTAAGCAACACCTCATCCCCTTTTAATTGTATTGGATTGTCCTATGGACTCAATGTGATCTTGGATCACTAAAATAGAAATGAAGAGTCTCGAGGTTTTGCCAATCTTTGTTCTTAGCATCTTGAAGGGGTTCCACATCCTCTTGTCCATGCCACGCCTTTGTTGAACTTTCTGAAATATACTAGATGAAAATATTAGTCCAACAAGAGATATGTTGACATTAATTACCAAAATCACCCAGGGAGCACTTGTGCTTTCACTAGGGTGTGTTTGGTTCTCGTAGCAACTTATGCCTGCATTGCATGCTTTACCCAGTTGGGCCTTGCTGAGGGGAAACAGGTAAAAAACCAACATCTGCGTGTTGTTTGTTTGTGTGCATACCCTCTAGCCTACGTGAGGCGTAATGAAAGGTGGCGTGTTTGGTTGCCCGCTTGTTTAGGCGGAAATACAAGGCATGGTGTTTGGTTTCATGCAACGCTTTTTGTCTAGTAACCTCTTCGGCGAGGTGGTGAGGTTACCAGCACACAGGGGCGTGTAGAACAACCCAAAGACACACAAGAGATAGCATATTAACACAGTTCTAAACCATAGCGAGCAGTTTTTAACATAGTTCCACACTTAAACATAGCAATTTTCAAGCAAAGTAGTATGATATAGTCGATACTAAACCAGCTGGAGCAACAGAGAGTTGTCCTAGACATTCACGGCAAAGGCGTCATCGTGCCTTCCGCACTTGGTCACCACTTCAACGTCGTCGTCGTCGTCATTGGAGACGATGACCTTGAGCGCGTAGGGAGTCAGTAACTTGAAGGCGACCACGTACCCGATCTTGATCTGATGGACGTCTACAATCATTGGTATGCACTCGAGCTTCGGGGCAAGGATCATCTTGCAGAAGTGAGTTAGCCCACCTTTCTCATGGTACTGCCCGTAGTTCCGACGCTTGCCACTGAGGGGGCTCCTCCGGCACCACATCGTCGTCCGTGGGCGGCATCTCCTCAGGCGTGGCTGGCACAACCTCCAAGAGCGGCACCACTTCCTTGCCCTTGTCCATGGGAGGCACCACCCCCTTGTCCTTGTTCTCCGTCTGGATCTGTGTTATGAAGAGCACAAAGTTTATGGCGTTATGAACAACACAAAGTGGGGGAGGAAGAAGAAGCAGTGGAGATGGCTGTCAGGGCACCGGAGCCAGGCCACCGTACTTGGCCAATCGATTTGGACTCCGGCGAGGACGACGAGACGGTGGTCCAGCCAGAGGACAAGAACAAGGCCAAGGGCACTCGCCACTGCAACCGCCTCCAGGGTCGCCAGGGCTAAGATTAGAAACTACTATATAAGATTAACCCCTAATCCCCATTCCCCTTGTATTTAATCCGGATCAGAACCCTAAAATTCATCGCTACTAGAAACTCATGATGATGTTATGATCAGTCCTATGGCTATTTACCCCGATTCCCCATTCTCCTAGAACATGGATCGAATGAAAAATAGTAACTGAGGAGGTCAAAATAGTGCTTATCGCCATTGTCGAAGTGCTGCGGGTGATGTTGCGGATGCCGGTGGTCGTCTTGCTGTTCTCCTATCCGCTAAACGCCGCCACCGCCTATGAGAGTGGGAGAGTGGAGAGAGGGGAGGGAGAGCGATGAGGGAAGGTGGGGGGTAATTATTGCCGGCGCTTCGGGAAGCAACGCGACTTCTTGAGCGTGGCTTCTCCCGTGCAGCCGCCGCCGCCCACGTGTCTGGCTCTGGAAAAACAGCCGATTTAGATGTTCCTAGCGGGCCTGGCTAAGAGTTTCTTAAAGTTCCGTGGGATGCAGGCCTAACTATGAACGCACGGATCCGTAAGAAAAAACAATGAACACAAGGAATGAAACATCCTTTTTTTTTCTGCGTGGGTCTGATTGGCCTCTATGCAAGTTACCAAACACGTCCTAGTGCTCTGAGGTGTAAAACGAAAACGGGTCCTAGTCCCTGTCAACCGTTTCACAGTTTCACGTAACAACCCTCATAAGAAAGTTCTAAGTTTTGCTCCTACTTTCCCGTCCTCTTCCTTGCTCATCACACGTCTCCGTTTGGTGCTGCTGAGAGAGGGAAAGAAAGAGACGTCGGCGATGGCGCCGCTAAGGCGGGCGGCGAGCGCGGCGGCGGTGCTGCTGGCCCTCACGGGACTTTTTCTTCTCGTGCTCTCTCCCGCGGACGCAGCAACGGCGGCGGTGGAAGGAGGAGGTGACTATCTCTTGACTTTTTCCCCAGTCTCATCATCTTGCTTCCGTAGATGAAACGCTTCATTGCTACGCGTGCCCGGTGCGCGTGGCTCCGTGCCATGATTGTGGCTGGTTCCGCCGGATTTGTGGTTGGGGTTGAGGAAAAATCGAGCGAGATTCAGGAGTTATTAGCTCCACCGGCTGTGCTGGGAGCAATGTGAGAAGGGAACAAGATAGAAGTGATTTAGCGAAATTTAAAGTTTATTAGGCAGGAATGATGAATGGTATGCTAAGGGGAGATCAAAACTCTAGTGCAGGGACTGCTAGAGCAAAAGATTTCGTGTAATCTGTGGGAAATTTGGTTGGGAACAGTAAAGTTCAGATGCTTCATGCGTTCTCAAGTTCAGATGTATGCTTGGCATATTTCACTTGCTTACTGTCGTGCCACCAAGCAATACAGTGATATAGCAAGCGATTCGTGCCTTGATATAATAATACTAACTACATATAATTCCAGCGCCTGTGCAAATCTCGTAGAAACAACCATGCATGAAAGGTGAGATCAGTGGGCTACCTTCTCATCATTGCTGTTGCTGAGACTGGAAAATGTTGTTGGATATCGCAAAACCAAACATTAGTATCTGATATGTAGATTCCTTGAACTGCTACCATGGCAATAAGCATAAAGCCCTTCATTGTTTTGCATAATGTAGCAGAAAGTTGTTTACACTTTCTTTGCGCAATGCAGAGCTCAGGATGAAGCAATCTGATGGTGGTTACTCTTACAATAGTACTCTTGCTCATATTCTTGTCGAATATGCATCTGCTGTAAGTTCCTCTTTGAACAATATATACTACTCCATCGGATCCAAAATAAGTGTCGCAGTTTTGAACTAAGATTGGGTTCAACCTTAGCTCAAAACTGCGACACTTATTTTGGATCGGAGGGTGTAGCACGTAATTTACTTAAGAACTACTCAAATTACTTCCTCAAACTCCTAGCTTGAGGAGTTTTGTGGCGGGAATATCCTTGTGTGACTCAAAAAGTCTTTTTATGACTTGGCTTGCCTAAATGAATTCCAGGTTTATACATCCGACCTAACCTCACTTTTGACATGGACTTGTCCAAGGTGTGAAGGTCACACGAAGGTACAATCCATGAGACAAAAACTAGACTTGGCTTCTCATGCTGCTTGTACAAACTGTTCATAACCACGTTCTTTGTTTGATTATTAATGCAGGGTTTTCAGAAGATAGAGATCATTGTAGATGTAGAGAAATGTTCACAGGTTCAATATTTTTGTGTTCACGTCTTCTCATGATCTTCTTTCATGCAGTTTTAAATGACAATTATGCTCATATAGTCATATATAAAAATATTAATTTTGAGCAGGCTTTTGTTGGAGTTGCCCCTGATCCACGATCCATAATAATTGCTTTTAGAGGCACCCAAGAACACAGGTACAAACAATTGCTGGTTACTTACATATAACTTACTGCTTACCAAAATTTATACCATGTGGGCACATCTTTCATCTGTGCCTGTTCTAGCGAATAGTTTCTAGACATAGCAGTGTTTACTTTAAAATATAATACATAATATATTGCTCATGACCATTCATTCCAACATCAAAATTTACTTGTGAAGCGCCTCAAATTGGATTGAAGATCTCTTCTGGAAGCAGCTAGATGTAACTTATCCAGGCATGCCAGATGCAATGGTATCTCCAATCTCCACCGGCCAATTTTCTATTATTTTTTTACGAAATACAAATGAGTTTGAAATCACTTGTTCACTTTATGTTTTTCTCATGTTGCAGGTCCACCATGGATTTTATTCTGCATATTATAATACAACTCTGCGGCATGAGATCTTGAAATCTGTTCAGTGGGCATGGAAGACATATGGAAGACTACCCATAAATGTTGTAGGTCACTCTATGGGAGGGGCTTTAGCTTCATTTTGTGCCCTTGATCTCTCTGTAAGTACCTTTGAGGATCGTGTGTTACTTGGACATGTATCGTCAATTCTGGGTACTTTCTGTGGGATGTTATGGAAGTACATGCAGGACTGGTTTTCAGTTTAGTTCAAAGCATGCCATAAACAGCTGAATTCCGATTTTGATCTAAATTATTTCATATGTCCAATGTGGATCATGCGTTTTGACATTGCATGTAAATCCAGCAAAGCAAGAACAAAGCTATCCTTTTTTCACAATAAAACCCTGTCTATTATATTATATGTAGGTATATGAGATTCAGTCAACTGATTTCTCGCTTTTTATTTTCTAGGTTAAATGGGGGTCACACAAAGTTCAGCTCATAACTTTTGGACAGCCTCGGGTAGGCAATCCTGCTTTTGCTGAATACTTCAATGAGCAGGTTCCAAGAACAATCCGTGTGACCCATGAAAATGATATTGTTCCACATTTGCCACCATACTTTTATTACCTAGGCGAATGGACATATCACCACTTTGCAAGAGAGGTCAATGCTGTTACTTGAAAAGAATTCCACAGTAAATTGATTGTCTTGTAGAAAGAGTCTGTTAAGTTATAGTTTCTAAGTTATACGTTTGTTCCACATTTATCTGTCATCAGGTTTGGCTTCGGGAGACCATAGTAGGAAATGTGGTTACTAGGAATGAAACAGTCTGTGATTGTTCAGGGGAGGACCCAACCTGCAGCAGGTATTGACATGCCTCTCACATTTGTTGCAGAAGTATGCCTCTCCATATTTTGCTTATGCTTTGTTCTTGCTTGAATAGATCGGTCTACGGGAGAAGTGTGGCAGATCATCTTGAGTATTATGGTGTTAACCTACATGCTGATTCAAGGGGAACATGTCAATTTGTGATTGGCGCATCCAACTCAGCCTATGGTGACATTCTTCAATTTGATGGAACTATCATCTTACCAAGATATCCACAGAAGCGATATCCTGTGGAGTCTATCTAACCCTTTAGCTGAGGGTAAACTGTACAGTATATTATTTTGTGTTTTGTGTAAATATTTCATGTAATGTAGACACACTGGGTGCTGTAGGATGTCTCCTGAGGATAAGGAAGGTTTCGCCTTTAGAATGTGCCCCCCTTTACTCTAGTGAGAATTGTATATGAAGCTCTGTCGACATTGTAGGCACGCCATAATTGATGTACCTGATGATATCACAGGCTCAAATAATAAAAACATTTGATAGTATCGTGGTTTTTTCACTATCTAGCTTATTGTGATTCTTCGCTTCTACTGAAAGATATTCTTATATTTTCTCTCAGCATTTCGTCTCGCCTCTCTAGGTGCCTTGGCGTCAGATATGCATTTGTGATCAAAAGAGTGCTGCCCTTTGAAGGTCTGAGGAGCCAGGAACTGATCGAAATCATGCTGGAACCTGGATTCCCAAGATGCAAAGTTGTACATTAGTCGGCAGTGCCCGGTGGGAAAACTGAGGATAAAGGATACATATCTATTCAAATATTCTCCATTGCCATCTGCTTGCCCTGTAGGGTTGCACCATATCGGAGAATCAAGAAGAATAGATACTACGTTGCAGCATATCAACTGCTACTGTTGTACAGCCTCATTTGCACAGCATGTGCTGGATCATGGCGTGGCGAATGCTTGTGCATTTGATAAGGACATAAAACAGGGCGAACATTGAAATCTTGAGAGACGACAGAGAATGGCACTGATTCCACTGTCGCGGATAGGGTCAGAAGAGAGTGTGATGGACTGAATGAGACTGGAAGCCCTCTCTGCCTGAAGATGCTATTCTGAACGCCAAGGGAAGCTGATCCTTCTTCCTGTACAAATCACCTCTCTCTCCTTAGCCGGTGGAATTAGATCCCTGTGCCGTACTGCTGCCATCCGTGTCGACGTTAGCGCCATTTTGTGCTTGTTCTGAGCCTCTGTACTATACGTACAGTAAAATGAGTGAAGTTAGAAGCCATGTAGAGAGAATGTTTCATCAGGGATGAAACTCCCAAACAAAATGAAGAGTATCAGAGGAAATGGCATGTATATTGCACCAGAGATTTGCAGTGAAGGTTACACTAATCTCACACCCTCTAGTGTGCAAGACAAGTACGTTGAATGCGATCGCAGCGTTTGAGCTTGGTATGTTTCGACACGCCTGTACATATACTTTCAAGAATGTGCTTTTGAACCATAACTGAAGAATTCTTTTTTCTACTCATAAGACATGCTCAAAATATATTAATACAGGTCTAATTTCCCATACATGACGAATTGACATGTTTTATTTTATTTTTAGATTTAGGCATAGAAGCTTTCGAGGTCAACTGAGATGTGGAAAGCCCTCGCAAAAAGGAAAAAGAAAAACTGAGAAGTGGAAAGAGATTCCATTGTTCCATGGCATGGCACCACATGAAACTCATTTTTCCTTATCCAGAACCAGCCAACCTTCAGGCTACGCTGGATTAAAAAATGTGTTCTTTTATACAAGAAGCAAGAAGCAAGAAGCAATCAAGGTTGTGTAGTGAACAAGTTGAGAGCAAGATACCAATTGCTAGTTATCCATATATGGCAAAATCAGCACAACCTTTTGGAGCCGAGCCTATAAAAGGGGAGCCACCCGGCCAGCAGCAACAAACAAACCAGAGCAACCACCTTCCGGTTCCAGATAATCTCATATAAGCACAGTCAGATAGCGAAATCACCAGCGAGCGATCATCAGGAATAGATGGAGCAGGTGACGAAGCTGGCGTCTGAGCGGGCGGTAGTGGTGTTCACGTCGAGCAGATGCTGCATCTGCCACTCCGTGACGTCCCTTCTCAGCGGCCTCGGCGTCCACGCAGCGGTGTACGAGCTGGACAAGGATCCCCGGGGCAGGGAGATGGAGAGGGAGCTCGCCAGGAGACTTGGCCGCGGCCCGCCGGTGGTTCCAGCGGTGTTCATCGGCGGGAACCTTGTCGGTGGCACCAAAAGGGTCATGGCGATGCACCTCGCCGGCGAGCTCGTGCCCATGCTCAAGGCCGCCGGCGCGCTCTGGCTCTAGTGAGACAATACTTGCATGCTCGCTCAGTATGCAATGCTAGCCTTTTTGACAGTATATATAGAATAATAAGAGATCTAACAGATGAAAAGCCCAGGTTTTTTAATATCCTGTGCCGGCTCCATGGGGAGAAGAGTTAAACTACCCAGCTAATCAACGGCAAGATAATTCAATACTACCCGGTCCCAACGGTAGTACGATGTACCGTAAAAAATCTCTTTATTAAACACGCATATGCATCAGCTGTCTTTTGGTAATAATATCATTCATCTTTTGTAGCGCTTGGATCTATTGTCCTTGCCCATCATCTTCCTTTGCTTACCAGTTTAACTTCTCGCAAATCTTGTTCTTCTTAGAGGAGCGTATCCGTTGGATGTAGCCAAGGCGAACCCAGCTTCTGGTTGTCGAGAAGAGGAAGAAATGAGAGAGACGCGTCTAGGGGAGCGATCACGCACTACTAGGAAAAGGCTAATTAGTGGCGCACCTGTTTTTGCGCACCAGAGGTGCGCCATTACTATTTTGTTACTAATGGCGTGATAATAGTGGCGCACCTGTAGTGTGCCATTACTATGCCTATCTGGTGCGCCATTACTATCTGACTTAGTAATGGCGCACCACATAGAAGTGCGCCATTACTAACAATTTTTTTTTTCGTTTTTTTCTTAATTTCGGGTCACTATGGCTTAATCTCAGGTCAATATGCTTAATCTCAAGTCAAATCGCACTCCGTGGTCAAACTTCCCGGAAGGTCACCCATCCTCACACTACTCCAGCCCGAGCACGCTTAACTTCGCAATTATATCCAACCCCAGCACCAGCTCACTTCACAGGCACTTGTTGATATATCTATCATATCAATCCTATTAAACCTTGTTGATGTCTAGGACTTTGTTCATGTTCATGAGTGTGATGAAATTTTGAAAAAATATTTCAAACTTCCCGGTCATATTACGTATCATATTTTGAAAAAAAAATTCCAATTTTTTTTTTGAAACCAATTTTTTTTTCTGTTACTAGTGGCGCACCTAGCAAATGGTGCGCCACTAGTAAGTTTGAATTTTTTTTCATTTTCCCCCCTCTAGATCTTAAAAGCCCCGTATCTTTCGTTCTGTTAGGTTTTTGGGGATTTTGAAGATGTTGAACAAGGTTCCCCCAGTTCAATTCGGATGTAACTTTTCGACCCCCCCCCCCCCCCCCCCCCCCCCCCCCCCCCCCCCCCCCCCCCCCCCCCCCCCCCCCCCCCCCCCCCCCCCCCCCCCCCCCCCCCCCCCCCCCCCCCCCCCCCCCCCCCCCCCCCCCCCCCCCCCCCCCCCCCCCCCCCAATTTTTTTTTATTTTTTTTTCAAAACTACTAATGGCGCACGGTGGGTGTGGTGCGCCATTACTATGTCAACTAGTAATGGCGCACTATGCCCTGGTGCGCCACTGCTAACAATTTTTTTTTCAAAACTACTAATGGCGCACCACACATCAGGTGCGCCATTAGTAATATGTCAATAATGGCACACCTGTATCTGGTGCGCCACTGCTATATAGCAGTGGCGCACCACATACATGGTGCGCCATTAATGTCCATATCAGCTATAGCCCTTTTCCTAGTAGTGACGGCGCTTACTCTACCACAAATCATGTTAGCTGTATTAAGTTAGTGCTTGGCTTAGTGCTAGAATGTACTCCCACCATACCAAAATAAGTGTCTTAACTTTATACTAACTCTAGTACAAAGTTGTACTAAGATTGAGACACTTATTTTGGAATGGAGTGAGTACTAGAAGGTCTACAGACCTCACTCTTAATTATCCACCATCTCTTGATATGTAACTGAACTTGTACAAGTTGTATATAAACAGCTCAATACTATTGAGAACAATCACGGCATTTACCGAGAGCAGCGATATGGCTCGTACTACCATAGTAGCACTATCTACGGGCCACCGTATGATGCAGAGGTATGGTACAAATACGGGGGTCATGTGGGTCTGGCTCGCCAGACTCTCACGGAGCTGACTGAAATGGACTACCGGTACATGTAGATAGATAGATCCTATACCATGGTCCAGAAGTTTTCTTGTGGATAATTTCTTTGCGAGCGGTGCGTGCTTTTACCTCTCCGATGGGGTGGGTGTTGATCGATCTGCTGTGAGGTGTGATCCATGGTGACGGCGGCGGCTGTGGCGCACGGAGCGATCGGACAGGGTGCAGCCTTCGTCACGTCTTCCCGGTAGATCCCGTCACCAGGTGCGCGTGGATAGCTCTGCCCCGGCCCGCTACAATCCCCCCATCGTTTGGCGAGGTAGCTGGGTGGCCACAGTCAGTCCTGGGGCGGCGAGTGCGCCGTTCTCTGTGTGGATCTGCGGCGTGCTGGGTGCGAGAGGTGCGCGGGCGTCGGCGTTGCTGCCGGCCACATGCCGCGCGAGAGAAGCTGTGGGAGATGAATGGCACCCTTGCTCGGTGTTGCATCCTCCTGATGGTGGTTCGGTAAGCTCGACGCTGCTTCGGGTGGGAGGACGAGATGGTGGTGGCTGGAGGGAGAGGAATGGCCTCGATGCGGTTGTTGCATCCTTCATTGGGAGATGAATGGCCGGCAGGCGTTGCATCCTCGGGGAGACGAATGGCGTCGTGTTTGGTTGCATCCTTCCGATGGGAGACGATTGGCGCCGCTAGGGGTTGCATCCTCCGTCCAGTGGGGGATGCGGATGCTAGGTTGGAAGCTCGTTTGAGGTTACTGGGGAGGTGCGGTTGGCCGTGGAGGCAGGGATAGTGGTTCGATGTGTAGGTTGATCGGATCCTGGTTTCGGGCTATGCAGGCGAGACTGCCGGCGAAAGTCGTACTCCGGTTACGGCCGGGGTCGTCGATGGCGGCGCTTTCAGGCGTCGCTCCCTTGTTGGAGGCATCGATGTAGCTGCTCTCACCTTGCCTTTCCCGACGTGTCCCGGGGGAAACCCTTGATCTAGTTTAGATCGGACGATGGCGGCGCTATTCGGCGTCGCGTTCTCTCTTGGGGGCATCGTTCTGGAGGTGGATCCGGTCATAGGGACCCGTGGCTCGTGTGGATGTGTGTGTTGGTTGCCGAAAGGCTCCGTTTGTATGGTTTTTAGGTCCGGTTTCCCTCATTAACTGGACCAACTATCTTTCTTCTGATAAATGAATTTGGTAGATCAACTACCAACATTCAAAAAAAAAAAAAATTCAATTTTGTGTTTGGTTTTGTGAGGTTGGGGTGCTGATTTGAGGTGGGCATCTTCATAGGTAATCTTTCAAGAACATATCCGCGTGGGGCCACCGGATCTAGATGGGGGCGATGTGGGTAGGGTAGCCGTCGGGAGGAGGGACGGGACTGGGATCGGGTGACATGCCTTCAGGCAGTCAGGCCGTAACATGCGGCTGTACATCTACCATCCAAATAAGATCCAACGTCTTACAATGGCTCAAGTGGAAAAAAAGTTCAGACTTGGTTTTTTCAGTCATTCGACAGTAGCAAGGGGCAAACAACAGCGATCAGTTTGCCGAATAAAACTACAGTCCTATACTTTGTACCAATCTGTATACATTCATTTCAAAAAATATAAAATATGTGCTGGCACCGATCAAGCATGCATTAACCAATTCATCAACGCATCCAGCCATCATCCACCCATTAGAGAACTGGAAAATTTTCCGCATTTAGAGCATCAAAAGACAGATGCTTCAAACCATCCTCAAACGCCCGAGCAGACGACCCAGTCACTGATTGTAAAAAAAAGTCCGATCCACCCGGATGCCTCAAACTGGCCGCAAATGCCCAGGCGGACGACACGTTCATTCATCGGGAAAAAAATCTGACTCACCCGGGCATCTCAAAATGGCATCAAACGCCGCCGAGCCACCATCACCACCATCATCATTGTCGTGGGAATGGATCTGACAGTAGAGATGGGGGAGGGTACGTAGGAGAGGGCAGTGTCCTAGCTACGGCAAGGTTGTACGCACAATTTTACGAGTTCAGGCCCCTCTCGGAGGAGGTAACAACCCTACGTCTCGGTGCCGTGAAGGCTTGTCGATTGGAGTGTTGAATAGTTACAGGGGGTGCGAACCCTTGTGCAAGAGGGGAGGGGCGGCTTATATTGAGTGCGCCGACCCCTCACTGTCCTCAGTTACACCAGGGTTCAATGAGAGTTAAGTCTTGAACGTTCCTGGTAACGCCCGTATTAAATGGTCTTTATGACGACGGTGGGAATGCCTGGCCGTTGCCATCCTGGGGTGACTCTAGGTATTCTGTACTCCGAGTGGATTCTTGTATGGTCGAGTGAAATATCCATGGTCGAGTGGAATTGGGATATCCGAGTGGAACCTTCTGTCGAGTGGATTGTACTTCATGAGGATTTCAGTCGGTATCTTCTGTTGAACCTTGTAGGCCTTGGACTCTTGTGTAGCGTCCTTGGGTAGGGCGTCTAGGTCAGGCCTAAGACCCTATCCTAGGTACATGTCATCGTCGTTAGCCCCCTAATGGATTGAGGACCGAGTGAAGAAGGGTTGAAGTTGATTCCGACCCGATTCAATGTCTCGGAGACATTTCCTCACGGGCCTGAAAGCATGCTGGTATTTTAACCCTTCATCAGTCGCCTTGATCGATTCTGGCTTCTGGAATTTCCGAGTGAACTATGCTTTATGTCTTCGAGTAGATTGGATTTGGATATCTTCGGTGTGATCGACTGCTTTGCGGTGCCCGAATCTCACGGGATTCAAAATTTGGAGAAGCGCGCGGGACGGGACGCGGCGCGGTAGGCGGGGCAGGTGGATAGGGACTCCTCGATCCTCGTGCTGCCTTTTCCGCCACGTATCGGGCCTGCGCCGGTTGCGGGATGCGCTAGGATTGCACGGGCCCACGGGTCAGCCACTCGGAAATATGGCCATAAAAGGCGCTGCTGCCGATGCGAGGTACTATGCTCTCCATTCGCCCCTTTCCTCTCTGCTTCTCTGCGTCGTCTCTCCCAGCGCCACCCCCTTCAACCCACTCCTCTCGAACTCCGCATCAATGGCGAAGGACAAGACTGCGGCTCTAGAGCGTGCAAAGAAGGCGATGGCTAAGGGGAAGAAGGCGGCAAAGGGGTCTACCTCGTGGTCCGCTCTGCCGCCTGGTTGGATCCAGGGGGATTGGATCCCCTCTTCCGTCACGGAGGAAGATCTGGTGAATCTCGCCGCCGACGGCCTGATTGCTGAGGGGTCTTGGAGGTTGCCAGAGGGGGAGACCGAGCCCGAGCCGCGCGAGGGCGAGCGCGTTCTCCTCATGACACACGTCGATCGAGGTTTCTCTCTGCCTCCTCACCCGTTCTTGCGAGGTTTTTTGAACTTATTCGGTGCTCAAATCCACCATTTTCCTCCCAACACCATCTCTTATCTTGCTGCATTTGTTTCTATGTGTGAAAACTTCCTGGAGTGCCGCCCGCATTGGGGATTGTTTAAGCACATCTTCACTTGCCGATCCCAGTCGGTGAAGAAAGCTAATCCGACTGACGAGATGACGCATGTGATCCAGATGTGTGGGGGGCTAGGAATCCAGATGAGGGGTAGGAGCACTTTCCCTCCTATGACTTTTCCTGAGTCGGTTAGGGGGTGGCAGTCGACTTGGTTTTACTGCAAAGGTATCCCGACTCCTGGTCAGTCGACCGGCCTTCCTCCTTTCTCTCTGGAAAGACTCTGCAACCCTCGTTCATTGACTGTATCCCCTGAGGAGAAGGGTGAGGTAGCAATTTTGGTCGATGCGGTCGTTGCATTGGTCCAGGGCGGAGTGACAGGCATGGATCTGTTGGAGGTGTTCCTCAGTTGACGCATCCAGCCCTTGCAAGCTCGCGACCACCGCATGTGGATGTACTCGGATCCTGAAGACACCGCTCGGACCCACCCGGAGGAGGTCGGCAAGGAGACGGTGGCTCAGTGGCTGCGAAGCATCACTGGCAACAAGGACAATCCCCGCGGAGCCAAGAGGATCTTGCCATTCGATGCCCAGAACGCCCCAGGAGAGGTCAGACGTGTTTTGTCAAGTGTTTATGTCTTGTATTCTCCAATACGCAGTTATTCTGGAATCCGACTGACATTTGTGACTTGTGTCTTGCAGGTTTTCACGAAGGTGTACTCGCATGTGCCGAATGGAGAGCAGCCCCTTGGAGGGGCAGAGAGTGAATGCGGGAGCACCGATATTGACTATGCAGACGACAGTGATGACGACAGCAAATATTCTGAGGACAGCGACGAGGTCAAGTCACCACCACGCTCCGAGCGATGCTCCAAGCAATCACAAGACCCTGCAGGCGGCCACGGCAAGGCAGCGGCGTCGAGAGCAAGGATTCCCAAGCGCACTCGGACGTCAACTCCAGAGCCGACGGAGAAGACCGCCAAGCAAGCCAAAGTCGCTCCGCCCAAGCCTCGGAAGGCTCTGTCCAGGATCAAGGTGGTCGTGCCCGTTGCTTCAGCGTAAGTGTTTCTTTTCTCTCGTCCTTCATTACTGTTGTGGACTTCCTTATTTGTTTGACTGAGTGAGATTTTGGACCTCCAGGGCCGCTACTTCTGTGACGTCTCCCATGGAGATTGACGAGGAGCGGGCTTATGTGGATACCGTGGACGTGGCCACCTCTCGAGCAGGTATGATACAGTAGACATGTTTATGCATTGACAATTGTTTTGGTGGTCGACTAGAATCTTATTGTCGAGTGATTTCAGTGCCAACAAATGTTATCCAACTTCCGGATGATGATGAGGATGAACCTCCAAGGAGCGCAGGAAGAAGGGGCCATCCGAGCCCGTTGTTCAAGAACTTGGTGACACATCTCGAGCTGTTGTTTCCTTTGCTGTCCCTCTATCGACTGACCAGCCTCCAGTATCGACTGTTCAAACTTCGGGTCCGACTGGCCAGCCCCAAACTCTGATCTCTCCAGCTACGTCATCGACTCCGTCATCATCTCAGTTCACTCTGCATCACGTCCCGGAAGACCAAACAGGAGCCGCCAAGGAAGCAATGATCCAAGCTGGCCTGATGATGGACCAACTGAAGGTGGTGTATGAGACCAGCAAGGCCGCTTACGACGCCAGTTCTGCCCTCCAGACCAATGTTCGAGTAAGTACGATTGTAAGTTGATTTCCGATTGGTTTTTCTTCGGCTTGAACCTTGCTCTGCTAGGACAAGCTATCTGAAAACTGCTGCTTTACTATTCGTAAGATGTCCATGGATGAGCGTTTTGGAACCGTTAATGTGCATCTATCATGGATCTGTGCCTTGCATCTGTACACCCATTGGGTGTTTTCTTTTTCTGTGTAGTTCTTCCACTTGATTCAGTCAGGTCTTGTCGAGTGGGTTCCTGGTCTAGTAGGGGCACGCTGAGTGCACCCACTGGGTGTAGTCCCCGAGACCGCTGTCGAATGTTTGATTCGGCGGGGGTCTTTAGGATATGTTTGTTTTTAGCTCTTCACTCGGGTCGGTCAGGCCGTGCCGAGTGGGTAACTGGTCCAGTGGGGGCATGCTGAGTGCACCCACTGGATGTAGTCCCCGAGACCGCTGTCGACTGCGGGCAGTCGGTGGCGGTCTGAGAACAAGGGATTTTTTTTCTCATCTCGGGCCGGGCAGGTCGTACTAAGTGGGAAATTGAACCAGTGGGGGCACGCTGAGTGCACCGACTAGGTGTAGTCCCCGAGACCGCCTCGAATGTTTTGATTCGGCAGTGGTCTTAGAACTCCTTTAACAATAGCAATCTGAACTTGCTCTTCTTTACTCGGAAGCAAAGGGTGAGGGAGTCCTGGACTAAGGGGTCCTCGGGCGTCCGACCTGTTATCCATGGGCCGGACTGATGGGCTGTGAAGACATGAAGGCCGAAGACTCTACCCGTGTCTGGATTGGACTCTCCTTGGCGTGGAAGGCAAGCTTGGCGATCAACTATGAAGATTCCTTCCTGTGTAACCGACTCTATGTAAACCCTAGATCCTCCCGGTGTCTATATAAACCGGAGGGCGTAGTCCGGATAGCATACATTCATTACCATAGTCATACAGGCTAGGCTTTTAGGGTTTAGCCATTACGATCTCGTGGTAGATCAACTCTTGTAATACTCATATTCATCAAGATCAATCAAGCAGGAAGTAGGGTATTACCTCCATAGAGAGGGCCCGAACCTGGGTAAACATCGTGTCCCTCGTCTCCTGTTACCATCGATCCTAGACGCACAGTTCGGGACCCCCTACCCGAGATCCACCGGTTTTGACACCGACAAAGGGTCTTTGTCTTTGTCGACTGAATTGTCTTTTTGTTGATCGCAGAAATCTTGTGAACTTGGGACTTAGTATGCTACCCTGGAGAAGGAGAAGTTCCAACTCAAGCTTGACCTGGAGCTTGCCAGGAAAAATCTGAAGGATGCTCAGGCTGAAGTAGCAACCATGGGAGGTAACAACTTGCTGACTGTATGCTTTGATAATTCCTCTTTTCCATCCTTTGAACCGAGTGACTCCACTCGAACAGATGTGCATAGTGAAAACCGTCAACTCCAAGCACGACTGAAGAATGTTATTTCTTTAGACACCATGAAGCAGGCATTGGAGAAGAAGGACACTGATCTTGCGAGGGCGCAGAAGGTGGCGCGTGAGAAGACTGAATTGGCTGAGAGGAAGCTGCCTTCAGTCGGCAAACTCGAAGAGGAAAATGCCAATCTGAAGACTGCTGTCGGTGAGGCGAAGAAAGAAGCTACCCGGAAGTGGCCAAGGGGGAAGTAGCCTGTGTTCAAAGTTTATCAGGTTAGTCCTCAAGCGATCCTTTTTGATCCTCCGTTTGCTTCCTCAGGGAAGACAACCCGAGTCTCAGGGGCTACTACCTATACACTGGCGCATCTTCACAAATGAAACATAGCTGAAAACATTATGTCACAAACCTCGAAGCCCTTCAGTAGGCTCACAAAGGCTTCATTTAATCTGCTTTTCGCGGACAAAACCTTCTCAATCACTGTACCCATCGAGGTACGCTGCTCCCCCGAGACAGATGCTTTCCGCAACATGTCCCCCAATATATCCGGAGTCTCCAGGTCTCCGGAAGCTGCTCCAAAAGCGCAATCATCCTTTGAAGGAATCTGTTCACTCATCTCCAAAATCACTGTCGGCTGTGAACCAGACAGTCCGGGGCCTTTGTTATCATCAGCCCCGGAGTCCCGGATGGTCGGAGGTCCACCTTCGGGTACTGCCTCTTTCTTCCCCTGGTCTAAAGGGACTCTCCGTGATGACACTTCAGAGTCATCCGCCTTATTGGGCGAAGAGGTTGGAGGAGGCGTTTCGCTCTCCGTCATCTCTGGGAGGAGACTTCCCGAAGAAGAGGATCGCCCAGAAAAACTCTGTGCCGACCTGTAAAAATGCACAAACGTGTTACGTATATCTTCGGTAACAGCAACAAAGCGGGACGCTATCAAAGTACTCCGGATTCACTTACGGTTTGGCAGAGGGCTTATTCCCTTGTTGGAGCTGTTTAACGGCGTCGCTTTCCGAACCCAAGCCGCTCGACGGTGGCACCTTGCCCTTCTTGGAAGACCGCCCCTCCCAATCTTCGGAGGCGGCCCTTTTCCTCCTGCTTGGAGAAGGGATACTGGGTCCTTTTACGCCTCCGTCTCCCCCCCCCCCCCCCCCCCCCCCCCCCCCCCCCCCCCCCCCCCCCCCCCCCCCCCCCCCCCCCCCCCCCCCCCCCCCCCCCCCCCCCCCCCCCCCCCCCCCCCCCCCCCCCCCCCCCCCCCCCCCCCCCCCCCCCCCCCCCCCCCCCCCCCCCCCCCCCCCCCCCCCCCCCCCCCCCCCCCCCCCCCCCCCCCCCCCCCCCCCCCCCCCCCCCCCCCCCCCCCCCCCCCCCCCCCCCCCCCCCCCCCCCCCCCCCCCCCCCCCCCCCCCCCCCCCCCCCCCCCCCCCCCCCCCCCCCCCCCCCCCCCCCCCCCCCCCCCCCCCCCCCCCCCCCCCCCCCCCCCCCCCCCCCCCCCCCCCCCCCCCCCCCCCCCCCCCCCCCCCCCCCCCCCCCCCCCCCCCCCCCCCCCCCCCCCCCCCCCCCCCCCCCCCCCCCCCCCCCCCCCCCCCCCCCCCCCCCCCCCCCCCCCCCCCCCCCCCCCCCCCCCCCCCCCCCCCCCCCCCCCCCCCCCCCCCCCCCCCCCCCCCCCCCCCCCCCCCCCCCCCCCCCCCCCCCCCCCCCCCCCCCCCCCCCCCCCCCCCCAGAAAGCTTTTTTATAACTCTTCTGTCGACTCATTTTTCACCCTCGTGCAGAGTCCTGTCAGGATTTTGAGCGGGAAACTGAGCGGATTGAACCAGGCTTGGACCCCACAAAGTCACTCATCAAAGATGAAGCCGCGATGAATGTTATGCGACTTGAAGCTCGTCTTGACAGTGTCTTGGGGTACATCGCTCGACTGAAGGTTGCGTTGTCCAAGATAGACCAAGAGTTGTGGCCGGAGGACAACCTTCAGAATGACCTCGAGTCACTGATGGCTCAGCTCAATGAAATTCCCAATCGAGTGCAGGCGTGGAAGAAATTAGCTGCTTGCTGTGGAGCCGACGTGGCTCTCTCACTCATTAGAGTCCACTGTAAGGATGCCAAGGAAGAAAAGTTGAAGGCTCCCCAAGTGGCGAACACGAAGAAACTCCGGATCCAATCTTTCATGGAGACCTTCATAGAAGCAGCCACTCGCATTTCTGACGGCATCGACTTGGACACCTTCGTCGAGCCAGCGAGTCCGCCTCCCGCCGAGTGAAAAAACTTTAATGATCCGTATTTATTTGCCTCGGAATGCCAAGTAATCGTGTAACCATTAAACTCCTTCGGGCCGGACGCCGAGTACTTTTGCTTGCGGTTCTGAAACTTGCCGGATTTATCTGAACTTGATGGTTTTATCTGAATATTGCTTTCTCAATTCCAGAATGTTTTGTATGCTTGGCTTTTTTGACTTAGGAGAAGCTGGTTCGCGGCTAAGCCCTCCGAGTGGGAGGATCGCTCTCCACTCGGAGTGATTTTGCAACTTAGGCAAAGCTGGTCCACAGTTAAGCCCCCGAGTAGGAGGATTGCTCTCCACTTAGAGTAGTTTTGGAACTTAGGCGAATACGGGATTGCGGCTAAGCCTCCGAGTGGGAGGATTGCTCTCCACTCGGAGTAGTTTTGTAACTTAGGCGAGTACGGGATCGCGGCTAAGCCCCCAAGTGGGAGGATTTCTCTCCACTCGGAGTAGTTTTGAATTAGGCGAGTACGGGATCGCAGTTAAGCCCCTGAGTGGGAAGGTTGCTCTCCACTCGATCTTAGGCGAGTACGGGATCGCAGCTAAGCCCCCGAGTGGGAGGATTGCTCTCCACTCGGAGTAGTTTTGAATTTAGGCGAGTATGGGATCGTAGCTAAGCCCTCGAGTGGGAGGATTGCTCTCCACTCGAAGTAGTTTGTAACTTAGGCGAGTACGGGATCGCAGCTAAGCCCCCGAGTGGGAGGATTGCTCTCCACTCGAAGTAGTTTTGTAACTTAGGCGAGTACGGGATCGCAGCTAAGCCCCCGAGTGGGAGGATTGCTCTCCACTCGGAGTAGTTTTTGAAACTTAGGCGAAACAGGTTCGTGGCTAAGCCCCCGAGTGAGAGGATTTCTCTCCACTCGGAGTAGTTTTGTAACTTAGGCGAGTACGGGATCGCAGCTAAGCCCCCGAGTGGAAGGATTGCTCTCCACTCGGAGTAGTTTTGAAACTTAGGCGAAACTGGTTCGCAGCTAAGCCACCCACTAGGGATATGAACACATGTTTATGCGTGAACAATCATTAAGAGACTGTAGGAATCATGTCTTGACAAATAATCTGAAGGTATTTGATATGTCTCCAACGTATCTATAATTTATGAAGTATTCATGCTGTTATTTTATCATTCTCGGATGTTTTACAATCATTTTATAGCAACTTTATATCATTTTTTGGGACTAACCTATTGACCCAGTGACCAGTTGCTATTTTTTTGCTTGTTTTTTACATCGCAGGAAATCAATATCAAACAGAGTCCAAACACCACGAAACTTTTTGGAGATTTTTTTGGACTAGAAGGAACCCAATGGGCCAGAGCTGCACCTGGGGGGTGCCTCAAGGGGGGCACAACCCATCAGGGCGCGCCAGGGCCCCCTGGCGCGCCCAGGTGGGTTGTGCCCACCTTGGTGGCCTCCCGCACCCCCTCTTTGCACTATAAATTCCAAATATTCCAAAACCCAGCGGGGTTAACCTAGATCAGAAGTTCCGCCGCCGCAAGGATCTGTAGCCACCAAAAACCAATCTAGACCCGTTCTGGCACCCTGCCGTAAGGGGGAATCATCTCCGGTGGCCATCTTCATCATCCCGGCGGCCACCCCGATGAGGAGGGAGTAGTCCACCCTCAGGGCTGAGGGTTTGTACCAGTAGCTATGTGTTTAATCTCTCTCTCTCTCTCTCTCTCTCTCGTGATCTATATCATGGGCTTTGTTAATATAGATGGATAATATGATGTTTCTACCCACTATACTCTTGTTATGATGAATTGAATCTTTACCCTTGGAAGTTTTGTCTTGTCGGATTGAATATTTAGAGATGAGAACACATGATATATTTCTTGCGGTATGAATACTTGAAGTGAAAATTGGGGTATCATATTGATTCACTTGATATGTGTCTTGGCATTCAACTCGCGGATTCCCGCGGTGATATTGGGGTAATCTATGCATAGGGGTTGATGCATGTTTTTCTCCGGTAGAAACGTGGGGTCTCTTTATAGTTCTTTGTGTGGATTGAGTATTATGAATATGAACTTGTTTTGGTGTTATCTTAGTACGGACTCTAGGATAGATCGAACGGAAAAAATAGCTTTGTGTTATTTTAGTACGGACTCTTGAATAGATCGAATGGAAAGAATAGCTTTGAGGTGGTTTCGTACCCTACAAACAATTTCTATCTTTTGTTCTCCACTAATAGGAACTCGGGAGTGAGTCCTTATTGCACTTAGAGGGATAATCATATGATCCAACTATGTTAGCACTGTTGAGAGATTGCACTTGCGAAAGTACGGACCCTAGGCCTCATTTTTAAGCATTGCAACACCGTTTTTGTGCCCATTTACTAATTGCTACCTTGCTGTTTTTATTTATTCAGATTATAAAAATATATTTCTACCATATTACACTTTTATCATCATCTCTTCGCCGAACTAGTGCACCTATACAATTTGCCATTGTATTGGGTGCGTTGGGGACACAAGAGATTTCTTGTATTTGGTTGCAGGGTCGTTTGAGAGAGACCATCTTCATCCTACACCTCTCACGGATTGATAAACCTTAGGTCATCCACTTGAGGGAAAATTGCTACTGTCCTACAAAACTCTGCACTTGGAGGCCCAACACGTGTCTACAAGAATAAAGTTGCGTAGTAGACATCAGCATTCTTATTACATCTCGACGATCTGGGTGTTAGGTATAAAATTGGCGGAGAAGATCCGCTTTCCAAGCACGTGGCTCGTCAATCTTCTTTGCAAAGTTGTAGAGGTGATAAGCTCCATTGTTCAGCACCTTGGTGACGAGGAAGGGGCCTTCCCACAGGGGGACAAGCTTGTGAGACCGTTGTTGGTCCACTCGGAGCACCAAGTCTCCTTCTTGAAATGCTCGGCCTTTGATGTTCCTAGCGTGGAACCGACAAAGGTCTTGCTGATAAACAGTCGACTGAATCAAAGCCATTTCTCGCTCTTCTTCCAGAAGGTCTACTGCATCCTGACGCGCTTGCTCTTCTTCAGCCTCTGAATAAAAGTTCCACTCGAGGCGCATTGTGATACAGATCACTCGGTAACACAGCTTCAGCCCCATACACCATGAAGAAGGGGGTTCGGTTGGTGGATCGGTAGGGAGTTGTCCTCAATCCCTATAAGACAGACGGTAGCTCAGTCACCCAAGCCCCGGCTGCATGCTCAAGGTCACGCATGAGCCGAGGTTTCAACCCTTGGAGGATCATGCCATTTGCTCTCTCGGCTTGCCCATTGGACTGCGGGTGCGCAACGGATGCGTAATAAACCCGAGTGCCCTGAGAAGCGCAGAACTCTCTGAATTCTTCCGAGTCGAAATTTGAGCCATTGTCTGTGATGATGTTGTGTGGAACTCCATATCGCAATATCAACTCTTTTACGGAACTGATGGCTGTGCTTGAGTCTAAGTTCTTGATAGGCTTTGCTTCAATCCATTTGGTGAACTTGTCGACTGCTACAAGTAGGTGAGTGATGCCACTCCTGCCAGTCCTGAGAGGTCCAACCATATCCAAACCCCACACTTTTATCATCATCTCTTCGCCGAACTAGTGCACCTATACAATTTTCCATTGTATTGGGTGTGTTGGGGACACAAGAGATTTCTTGTATTTGGTTGCAGGGTCGTTTGAGAGAGACCATCTTCATCCTACACCTCTCACAGATTGATAAACCTTATTTCATCCACTTGAGGGAAAATTGCTACTGTCCTACAAAAATCTACGCTTGGAGGCCCAACACGTGTCTACAAGAATAAAGTTGCGTAGTAGACATCAAGCTCTTTTCTGGCGCCGTTGCCGGGGAGGTGAGTGCTTGAAGGTATCTTGCAATTAAATCTTTTAGTTTCTTGTTTATCACTAGTTTGGTCTATAAAAGAAAACTACATAAAAAATGGAATTTAGGTTGCATCATATTATTGATCATCTTTATAATATCTTTCTTGAAAATGATGGATCGGAAAATTATGCTCAATTGTTAGAAGAAGAAGTCAATAAAATGCTTGGCACACAATATTTGAATGATGAGCATGATTGCAATGTTGTTAGTATGAATTCTTTGAATATCCGAAATGCTAATGATGATTGCATAAGTCGTGACAAAATTGTTTCTTATAAGCATGTCACTTTTTGTGGAGTGAATTGGGAGTGTAATTGCACACCAAAGAGGGAAGATAGATTTTGTAAGAAGCATAAATATTTAGAAACGAAAAAGTTGCAAGAGAGGCTAGATGATTATGCTGAAAGATTTAATTTTTTTGGCCATCCTTGTGAACTTTGCAATGAACATGGTCATTTTTAAATCTCCAATGCAAATTCTTTCATGATCAAATCGTGTCCAAAAATTGTGATAACTTGATTACCCTTGAGCATCATAAAGAGCTTAGTCTTCTTTCGGGGTATGAAGAAATGAAACGTATAACTAAGGGTATTCCAAAATTTAATCTCGAGAGGTTTCTTGGTTTTGATCTAGAAGAAATTTATATGTTTTGTGCGGTAAATTGCATTGAGAATCCTTATATTGCCAACTACCTAAAGACAAGAAAACAAATGGAATATGAAGAGAGTACTAATGAAAGGTAAAATGTTTCCCAATACCCTCCTAGTGTTTATTATGATGAATCAGGTAATGAGGAGGAGCTTCCTATCCAATCAATCTCTCCCACAAGAAGCTTGAAAAAATTAATTAAACCCGCACATGGTGTGGTGAATAAGAAGAAAAGAAGAAATAATAGAGGTAAAAAGGTATCTCTCCCAAATAATGTTGCTCCCATCACCATCATGCCTCATGAAAGTGAATCAAATATGTTGACGGAGGATGAGGATATTGATGATGATTTTGTTATGCATATTACTTATTGCAATGATTATGATTGGGAAGACAATGATATTCCTTATGATCTTGAAAATATTTTTAGCACTTGCTTGGAAGAATATGATAATAATGTTTGCTATACTATTGGTGCCATTCATATATTAATGATGAGAATGATTATGCTTATGATATGCCAAGCCGCAAGCTTGGGGATGCTATGTTTGAGGAGTATGAAATGTTTGAGAATTTATTTGCTGCAATTAATGTTTGTCCCAAGCTTGGGGAGGCTATGTTTAATGAAGATGATCTTTTTAGTCCCCCAACTTTGATTGATCAAACTTATTTTGATGATAGCATGCCTCCCATTTATGATGATTACATTGATAAAAGTGGGTTTGGAAGAGTGTCAACTCTAGGTAGTAGTGATCCCAATATTTTGGAGGGTGTTGAATCTCATTACAATATTGATGAAAGTGGATTTGGAGAGGTCATGACTTTATTTAGTGATACATCCACTATTTTGGAAGAGGTTTCAACTGACTATGGCAATAAAGTTGCTTTCTATGATGATTATTATGATGACATGTATGCCATAGAGAGTAATAAATTTTCTATGCTTGTGGATCATGAAAAGAATGCTTTATGTAATGGTTATATTGATGAATCTATTCGTGATGCTACTGAAAACTATTATGAGAGAGGAACTTATGATGCATGATGCTCTCTTTCTGTTTCAAATCTTATCTTTTATGTGAGCATCATTGAATCATCATGCCTAGCTTAAAAGGCATTAAAGAAAAGCGCTTGTTGGGAGGCAACCCAACACTTTTACTTACTGTTTTTGTGTGTTCACATGACTATGCTACTGTTTTGATCATGTTTTATAGCTTTTGTTTCAATAAAGTGCCAAGTAAAGCCTTTGGGATCATGTTGGGTGATAGTTGCTTCGATCTTGCTGAAAAACAGAAATTTTTGCACTCACAAAAATAATTCTCATTTTTAACAGAAGGGTAATTTTGAGTTGATTATTTTTGCAGAAGATTAATATACAAATTTGTCACGTGGTCCTAAATTTTCAGAATTTTTGGAGTAGCAGAAGTATGGTTTGAGTACAGATCACTACACACTGTTCTGTTTTTGACAAATTCTGTTTTCAATGCATAGTTTGCTTGTTTTCTAGTTTCTATGGCTTGTATTGCTCAATATAAATTGTAGAAATGATATGCTACAGTAGTCATTGTGTGAGAACAATTATGAATCTTGTCTTTGACAGTACCAAAAGTGGAATAGTTTGCTCTTTATCATATTAACCTATCTCACAAAGTTCCATTAAGTTTTGTGTGATTGAAGTTTTCAAGTTTTGGGTGAGATGTCGATATGAGGAGAATAAGGAGTGACAAGACCCTAAGCGTGGGGATGCCCAAGGCACCCCCAAGGTAATATCCAAGGAAGATCCAAGCAACTAAGCTTGGGGATGCCCCGGAAGGCATCCCCTCTTTCGTCTCCAACAATATCGGTAACCTCACTTGGAGCTATGTTTTCATTCGTCACATGATATGTGTTTTGCTTGGAGCGTCAATTTATTTTGTTAAGAATTTGCTTGCTTCTATTTAGAATAATGTTTTGAATCTTTTATTTCAATGAAAGTGGCATTGATAACCTTTGCCATGCTTATTTTGCAAGTATACATGTTGCTGTTTGAAAACAGAAAGTTTACCGCTATTGCAAAAATTCCCTAGAAAAGTCAGAGTGTGATAAAATGTTGAAACTTTTTGCATAATAAGATCTGATAAATTATCTACAGTGTAGTAAATTTTCATAATGTTTGGAGTTGAATAAGTATTGATACTCTTGCATTCTTTACAGACTGTACTGTTTTGGCAGATTGCTGTTATAATTGCATTGTTTGCCTATGCTTGCTTGTTTAATGAATCTATTTGAGGATAGGATTATTAAATATGCAGAGGAATTTAGTATGCAATTTTGAATAATAATTTTAGTGATTTGCTACAGTAGATAATGATAAGGTTTTTGCATTGGTTTATACTAACTTATCTCACGAGTTATTGCTGAGTTTTGTGTGGATGAAGCTTTTGAGATTTAGGAAAACCGTGATATGAGAAGAATTAAGGAGACACAAAAGCTCAAGCTTGGGGATGCCCAAGGCATCCCAAGATAATATTCAAGAAGTCTCAAGCATCTAAGCTTGGGGATGCCCTGGTAGGCATCCCACCTTTCTTCTTCAACAATTATCGGTTAGTATCAGTTGAGCCTAAGTGTTTGCTTCTTCACATGAGTTGTGCTATCCTTGGAATGTCATTTTATCTCATTGCTGTTTGAATAAAATACTTAGATCTGAAAGTTTTTAAATAAAAGAGAGTCTTCACTTAGCCACCTATTTACTTAACTACTAGCTTGATCTTCACTTATATCTTTTTGGAGTAGCTTGTCATTTACTCTTGTGCTTCACTTATATCCTATGAGTAAATTGTTGAATAAATTGAATATCATAAAGTTGAAATCATATCATGCCTAGTGGTAGCTTCACATTGGGTTTAGAAAGTGAAATCTTTTGAGGCTTGACAATCGCAATATTGGTCATACAAGCAATTCACGAATAATTAGTGTAAGGAAGAGAACTTTCACATGCAAATATACTATCCTAGAAATCTTTTGCGATTGTGAGCCCCCATCAAAATATTATATGCCAAAATTGTTGACGTTGGACAAGGAAGACAACGTAATGATTTATGTTTGCTCATATTCACATAGAAGTCATATTGTCATAGATCATTCAACATGTGGTGCTTGCCCCCCATCTTTGCTAGCCAAAAATTCCGCACCAAGTAGAGATACTACTTGTGCATCCAAAAACCCTTAAACCCAAATCTTATTTTCAAGAGTCCACCATACCTACCTAAGGATTCAGCAAGATCCTTCAAGTAAGTTGTCATCGGTGCAATAAGGCAATAAAAATTGCTTCTAAAAGTGTTAGATCATTTAGTGTAAGAGAAAATTGAGCGCTATATGAACTTATGATGGCAAAGCAATAAAAGCGATGGACTGCATAATAAAGGTTGCTATCATAAGGGGCAATATAATGTGACATTCTTTTGCACTAAGGGATTGAGCATACAAACAAATAAGCGCATGGCAACCTCTGCTTCCCTCTGCGAAAGGCCTATCTTTTACTTTTTAGTATTTACTTTTATGCAAAGAGTCAAAGTTATTCTCTCTATTCCTTTTTATTTTTCTCCTTTGGCAAGCATCATGTGGTGAGGAAAGATCTAGGCACATTTGTCCAGTTGAATATGGGTAGCATGAGTTATTATTGTTGACATCACCCTTGAGGTGAATACGTTGGGAGGCAATACAATAAGCCCCTATCTTTCTTTGTGTCTGGTTGAAACGTTTTGCTCATGAGTATGCGGTGAGTGTTAGTAATCATAGAAGACTAAATAATGGCTGAGTATGTGGAGCTCTTACTTAAACTCTGTTGAATAAGTTGAATTGCAATTGCTTGGTGACTAAGAACATAGGTTGTTGAGTTTCAAGAGATTTCATTGTTTGAACCTTAACATGTGAATTGGTTGCCACTATAACATGAGAAGTTTTATAAGAAAGAATTGATGTCATGATGCTAGGAAAAGTGATTGAAATTATCATTGATCAAAATTATGCACTTTGCTAGCATTCACACTGCATAAATTATTTATTTTATCATTTACCTACTCGAGGATGAGTAGGAATTAAGCTTGGGGATGCTCTCGGATTCATGGGTTCCGGCAAACCGTTGAGGTTCGAACTCTGGGGTGCGCATGAAGAACACTCTCTTCCTAGCTCGCTCACTCGACGACCTCACGGCCTAGCTTGACAAACCCCAGGAACAAGAGACGCGAGGGTTTATACTGGTTTGGGCCACCTTGCGGTGTAATACCCTACTCCAGTTTGTGGGTGGATTGCCTCGATGGGCTGAGAATGAACTAGTACAGTGGACGAACAGCCTCATGAGGAGAGGTGTTCTTGAGCTTGATGAGCTAGTGGGTGTGAGGGTGATCTCAATGATCTGTCGCCTTGCTACGGTGGTGGAAAGGTCCTATTTATAGAGGCCCTGGTCCTCTTCCCAAATATTAGGCGGGAAGGGATCCCACAACGGCCAAGTTTGAAGGGGGACAACTAGTACAAGCTATCCTGACAAAAGGTGGTCTTCGCCTGCCAAAGGATTTGGTGGTGACGCTGCCGTGGGCTCCATGGTGACCTCCGGCCTGCCATCCTGCTGGCCTTGGTCTCGTTGCACCGATATGGAAAGCTTTGCCTGACGCCTCGGGACTCCTCGCCTGCGCTTGCCTCTTTAGCACCAAAGGCGAAACTGGTACATTGCGCCTACTGGCGCCCGCCTGGCCTTGGTCATCATGGCTCACGTCACGTGAACCTCGCGAGGTACCCCTTGCATAGAGATCTCTGAAGGAAATATGCCCTAGAGGCAATAATAAAGTTATTATTTATTTCCTCATATCATGATAAATGTTTATTATTCATGCTAGAATTGTATTAACCGGAAACATAATACATGTGTGAATACATAGACAAACATAGTGTCACTAGTATGCCTCTACTTGACTAGCTCGTTGATCAAAGATAGTTGAGTTTCCTAGCCATAGACATGAGTTATCATTTGATTAATGGGATCACATCATTAGGAGAATGATGTGATTGACTTGACCCATTCCGTTAGCTTAGCACTTGATCGTTTAGTATATTGCTATTGCTATCTTCATGACTTATACATGTTCCTATGACTATGAGATTATGCAACTCCCATTCCCCCCCCCCCCCCCCCCCCCCCCCCCCCCCCCCCCCCCCCCCCCCCCCCCCCCCCCCCCCCCCCCCCCCCCCCCCCCCCCCCCCCCCCCCCCCCCCCCCCCCCCCCCCCCCCCCCCCCCCCCCCCCCCCCCCCCCCCCCCCCCCCCCCCCCCCCCCCCCCCCCCCCCCCCCCCCCCCCCCCCCCCCCCCCCCCCCCCCCCCCCCCCCCCCCCCCCCCCCCCCCCCCCCCCCCCCCCCCCCCCCCCCCCCCCCCCCCCCCCCCCCCCCCCCCCCCCCCCCCCCCCCCCCCCCCCCCCCCCCCCCCCCCCCCCCCCCCCCCCCCCCCCCCCCCCCCCCCCCCCCCCCCCCCCCCCCCCCCCCCCCCCCCCCCCCCCCCCCCCCCCCCCCCCCCCCCCCCCCCCCCCCCCCCCCCCCCCCCCCCCCCCCCCCCCCCCCCCCCCCCCCCCCCCCCCCCCCCCCCCCCCCCCCCCCCCCCCCCCCCCCCCCCCCCCCCCCCCCCCCCCCCCCCCCCCCCCCCCCCCCCCCCCCCCCCCCCCCCCCCCCCCCCCCCCCCCCCCCCCCCCCCCCCCCCCCCCCCCCCCCCCCCCCCCCCCCCCCCCCCCCCCCCCCCCCCCCCCCCCCCCCCCCCCCCCCCCCCCCCCCCCCCCCCCCCCCCCCCCCCCCCCCCCCCCCCCCCCCCCCCCCCCCCCCCCCCCCCCCCCCCCCCCCCCCCCCCCCCCCCCCCCCCCCCCCCCCCCCCCCCCCCCCCCCCCCCCCCCCCCCCCCCCCCCCCCCCCCCCCCCCCCCCCCCCCCCCCCCCCCCCCCCCCCCCCCCCCCCCCCCCCCCCCCCCCCCCCCCCCCCCCCCCCCCCCCCCCCCCCCCCCCCCCCCCCCCCCCCCCCCCCCCCCCCCCCCCCCCCCCCCCCCCCCCCCCCCCCCCCCCCCCCCCCCCCCCCCCCCCCCCCCCCCCCCCCCCCCCCCCCCCCCCCCCCCCCCCCCCCCCCCCCCCCCCCCCCCCCCCCCCCCCCCCCCCCCCCCCCCCCCCCCCCCCCCCCCCCCCCCCCCCCCCCCCCCCCCCCCCCCCCCCCCCCCCCCCCCCCCCCCCCCCCCCCCCCCCCCCCCCCCCCCCCCCCCCCCCCCCCCCCCCCCCCCCCCCCCCCCCCCCCCCCCCCCCCCCCCCCCCCCCCCCCCCCCCCCCCCCCCCCCCCCCCCCCCCCCCCCCCCCCCCCCCCCCCCCCCCCCCCCCCCCCCCCCCCCCCCCCCCCCCCCCCCCCCCCCCCCCCCCCCCCCCCCCCCCCCCCCCCCCCCCCCCCCCCCCCCCCCCCCCCCCCCCCCCCCCCCCCCCCCCCCCCCCCCCCCCCCCCCCCCCCCCCCCCCCCCCCCCCCCCCCCCCCCCCCCCCCCCCCCCCCCCCCCCCCCCCCCCCCCCCCCCCCCCCCCCCCCCCCCCCCCCCCCCCCCCCAGGAAAAAACAGAAACTGGCACTGGGCTCTAGGTTAATAGGTTAGTCCCAAAATTCATATGAAATAGCATATAAATTCATATAAAACATCCTATAAGGATAATATAATAGCATAAATACTTCATAAATTATAGATACATTGGAGACGTATCAGCCGCCAGCGTCCCCTTTGCCCCTTGGCACCGTCCTAGTTTCCGGACGCCTCAACGATGGTCGAGGGCTGCGCAGGGCGGGGCCCTCGTCTGGCGATATGAAGCAAGGCTCACGCCTGTGAAGGTCTCCGCCTGTGACACTCTCATGTAATAATGAGTGGGGCTGTACACGCCCCGGAGTCTCCGGAGAGCCGCCCTCGGGCCTCGGGGGATCCCACCCACGTCCTAGTGGAAGCACCATGCTCCACGCTGGCCGTCGACACTGTCCCCCAATGACTATGCTCACAGCCAGTGAAAGCACTTAGCTCCGCGCTGGTGAGAAGACAAGAAGACTAGCTAGGTGCCGGATGCGGCCATTTGCTTTCAACTCCTTTTCTGTAGCTCGATTTGCCGCTTTTTGGATTCGAACTTGAAGTCGTATTTTCGTTGGCAAGCATGGGGGGCGTCCTTTTTCGTTCGTGTTGATTTTCTGAGTTTTCTAGATTCCGTGCCTTGCTTTGAGGCCCCCACCTACTACCCCTTCCCTTGCGAGCACCTCGCGAGCGGGGGCTGGGCGTGGTATGTGCGCACTACGTGCACATCTTGCCATGATCTAACGCTCGTTTCTCGTGAGGCCCTCTCGGGCGGACTAGCAGGCTCCTCAGAAGCCCGAAACCTCACGAGCCCACGAAGGACTCCCCTCAGGAGAAATGCACATCGACAACTGCAAGACCAGTCCGAGGCCTGCCTAGACTGAGGTAAGTTACAGCAGCAAGCCCACGGAAGAGCTTGTGGGCTCGCAAGGGCACGTTTCAAGTCTGGCTTAAGGAACAAAACAGTAGTCTGATTACATGAGGGGCTCCCCCTCCCAAAAATGCTCTTACACCTTGAGGGGCCGTGCCCAAGCTTTTTGCGCGCAGGTTCAATTGGACATGTCGCTCGCGGCATCTTCCGAGTCACTCCCGGACACGCTGCTGGCGCTGTCGCTGGCATCGTCTTCACCGTCATCAACCGCGCCGCCTTCATCCGCCATGACCACCACCGCGTCGTCCTCGGAAGTGAAAGCCCTCCCCCCCCCCCCCCCCCCCCCCCCCCCCCCCCCCCCCCCCCCCCCCCCCCCCCCCCCCCCCCCCCCCCCCCCCCCCCCCCCCCCCCCCCCCCCCCCCCCCCCCCCCCCCCCCCCCCCCCCCCCCCCCCCCCCCCCCCCCCCCCCCCCCCCCCCCCCCCCCCCCCCCCCCCCCCCCCCCCCCCCCCCCCCCCCCCCCCCCCCCCCCCCCCCCCCCCCCCCCCCCCCCCCCCCCCCCCCCCCCCCCCCCCCCCCCCCCCCCCCCCCCCCCCCCCCCCCCCCCCCCCCCCCCCCCCCCCCCCCCCCCCCCCCCCCCCCCCCCCCCCCCCCCCCCCCCCCCCCCCCCCCCCCCCCCCCCCCCCCCCCCCCCCCCCCCCCCCCCCCCCCCCCCCCCCCCCCCCCCCCCCCCCCCCCCCCCCCCCCCCCCCCCCCCCCCCCCCCCCCCCCCCCCCCCCCCCCCCCCCCCCCCCCCCCCCCCCCCCCCCCCCCCCCCCCCCCCCCCCCCCCCCCCCCCCCCCCCCCCCCCCCCCCCCCCCCCCCCCCCCCCCCCCCCCCCCCCCCCCCCCCCCCCCCCCCCCCCCCCCCCCCCCCCCCCCCCCCCCCCCCCCCCCCCCCCCCCCCCCCCCCCCCCCCCCCCCCCCCCCCCCCCCCCCCCCCCCCCCCCCCCCCCCCCCCCCCCCCCCCCCCCCCCCCCCCCCCCCCCCCCCCCCCCCCCCCCCCCCCCCCCCCCCCCCCCCCCCCCCCCCCCCCCCCCCCCCCCCCCCCCCCCCCCCCCCCCCCCCCCCCCCCCCCCCCCCCCCCCCCCCCCCCCCCCCCCCCCCCCCCCCCCCCCCCCCCCCCCCCCCCCCCCCCCCCCCCCCCCCCCCCCCCCCCCCCCCCCCCCCCCCCCCCCCCCCCCCCCCCCCCCCCCCCCCCCCCCCCCCCCCCCCCCCCCCCCCCCCCCCCCCCCCCCCCCCCCCCCCCCCCCCCCCCCCCCCCCCCCCCCCCCCCCCCCCCCCCCCCCCCCCCCCCCCCCCCCCCCCCCCCCCCCCCCCCCCCCCCCCCCCCCCCCCCCCCCCCCCCCCCCCCCCCCCCCCCCCCCCCCCCCCCCCCCCCCCCCCCCCCCCCCCCCCCCCCCCCCCCCCCCCCCCCCCCCCCCCCCCCCCCCCCCCCCCCCCCCCCCCCCCCCCCCCCCCCCCCCCCCCCCCCCCCCCCCCCCCCCCCCCCCCCCCCCCCCCCCCCCCCCCCCCCCCCCCCCCCCCCCCCCCCCCCCCCCCCCCCCCCCCCCCCCCCCCCCCCCCCCCCCCCCCCCCCCCCCCCCCCCCCCCCCCCCCCCCCCCCCCCCCCCCCCCCCCCCCCCCCCCCCCCCCCCCCCCCCCCCCCCCCCCCCCCCCCCCCCCCCCCCCCCCCCCCCCCCCCCCCCCCCCCCCCCCCCCCCCCCCCCCCCCCCCCCCCCCCCCCCCCCCCCCCCCCCCCCCCCCCCCCCCCCCCCCCCCCCCCCCCCCCCCCCCCCCCCCCCCCCCCCCCCCCCCCCCCCCCCCCCCCCCCCCCCCCCCCCCCCCCCCCCCCCCCCCCCCCCCCCCCCTAGCAACTTGATCCGAAGTACCTTGATCATCATCATTAATTTCCTCTCCAGTCAGTGTAGGCACCACAGGAACATTTTCCTGAGCTGCACTACTTTCCGGTTCAAGAGGTAGTACTTCATCGAGTTCTACTTTCCTCCCACTTACTTCGTTCGAGAGAAACTCTTTTTTCAGAAAGGACCCGTTCTTTGCAACAAAGATCTTGCCTTCGTATCTAAGGTAGAAGGTATACCCAATGGTTTCCTTAGGGTATCCTATGAAGACGCATTTTTCCGACTTGGGTTCAAGCTTTTTAGGTTGAAGTTTCTTGACATAAGCATCGCATCCCCAAACTTTTAGAAACGACAGCTTAGGTTTCTTCCCAAACCATAATTCATATGGTGTCGTCTCAACGGATTTAGACGGTGCCCTATTTAAAGTGAATGTAGCTGTCTCTAGAGCGTATCCCCAAAAAGATAGCGGTAAATCGGTAAGAGACATCATATATCGCACCATATCCAATAGAGTGCGATTACAACGTTCGGACACACCATTATGCTGAGGTGTTCCAGGCGGCGTGAGTTGTGAAACAATTCCACATTTCCTTAAGTGCGTACCAAATTCGTGACTTAAATATTCTCCTCCATGATCTGATCGTAAGAACTTTATTTTTCGGTCACGTTGATTCTCTACTTCATTCTGAAATTCCTTGAACTTTTCAAAGGTCTCAGACTTGTGTTTCATCAAGTAGACATACCCATATCTACTTAAGTCATCAGTGAGAGTGAGAACATAAAGATAGCCTCCGCGAGCCTCAACGCTCATTGGACCGCACACATCAGTATGTATGATTTCCAATAAGTTGGTTGCTCGCTCCATTGTTCCGGAGAATGGAGTCTTGGTCATTTTTCCCATGAGGCATGGTTCGCATGTGTCAAATGATTCATAATCGAGAGACTCTAAAAGTACATCAGCATGGAGCTTCTTCATGCGCTTGACACCAATGTGACCAAGGCGGCAGTGCCACAAGTATGTGGGACTATCGCTATCAACCTTACATCTTTTGGTATTCACACTATGAATATGTGTACGGAACTCATCGTGACATACGGGATCTCATCCGGCACTCCGAACAACTTTCGGGTTTCCGCATACTAATATCTCTACAACCCTAGCGTCACCGAACCTTAAGTGTGTAGACCCTACGGGTTCGGGAGACATGCAGACATGACCGAGATGACTCTCCGGTCAATAACCAACAGCGGGATCTGGATACCCATGATGGCTCCCGCATGCTCCTCGATGATCTCATCAGATGAACCACGATGTCGAGGATTCAAGTAACCCCGTATACAATTCCCTTTGTCATTCGGTACGTTACTTGCCCGAGATTCGATCGTCGGTATCCCAATACCTCGTTCAATCTCGTTACCGGCAAGTCACTTTACTCATACCGTAATGCATGATCCCGTGACCAAACACTTGGTCACATTGAGCTCACTATGATGATGCATTACCGAGTGGGCCCAGAGATACCTCTCCGTCATACGGAGTGACAAATCCCAGTCTCGATCTGTGTCAACCCAACAGATACTTTCGGGGATACCCGTAGTATACCTTTATAGTCACCCAGTTACGTTGTGACGTTTGGTACACCCAGAGCACTCCTACGGTATCCAGGAGTTACACGATCTCATGGTCTAAGGAAATGATACTTGACATTGAAGAAGCTCTAGCAAACGAACTACACGATCTTGTGCTATGCTCAGGATTGGGTCTTGTCCATCACATCATTCTCCTAATGATGTGATCCCGTTACCAACGACATCCAATGTCCATAGTCAGGAAACCATGACTATCAGTTGATCAACGAGCTAGTCAACTAGAGGCTTACTAGGGATATGTTGTGGTCTATGTATTCACACATGTATTACGATTTCCGGATAATACAATTATAGCATGAATAATAGACAATTATCATGAGCAAGGAAATATAATAATAATCATTTTATTATTTCCTTTAGGGCATATTTCCAATAGTGTCCCACTTGCACTAGAGTCAATAATCTAGTTACATTGTGATGAATTGAACACCCATAGAGTTCTGGTGTTGATCATGTTTTTCTCGCGGAAGAGGTTTAGTCAACGGATCTGTGACATTCATATCCGTATGCACTTTGCAAATATCTATGTCTCCATCTTGAACATTTTCATGAATGGAGTTGAAGCGACGCTTGATGTGCCTGGTCTTCTTTTGAAACCTGGGCTCCTTGGCAAGGGCAATAGCTCCAGTGTTGTCACAGAAGAGAGTGATCAGCCCCGATGCATTGGGTATGACTCCTAGGTCAGTGATGAACTCCTTCATCCAGATTGCTTTATGCGCTGCCTCTGAGGCTGCCATATACTCCGCTTCACATGTAGATCCCGCCATGACGCTCTGCTGGCAACTGCACCTGCTTATTGCCCCACCATTCAAAATATACACATATCCGGTTTGTGACTTAGAGTCATCCAGATCTGTGTCGAAGCTAGCATCGACGTAACCCTTTACTACGAGCTCTTCGTCACCTCCATAAACGAGAAACATGTCCTTAGTCCTTTTCAGGTACTTCAGGATATTCTTGGCCGATGTCCAGTGTTCCTTGTCGGGATTACTTTGGTACCTTCCTACCAAACTTACGACAAGGTTTACATCAGGTGTGGTGCACAGCATGGCATACATAATAGACCCTATGGCTGAGGCATAGGGGATGACGCTCATCTCTTCTATATCTTCTGCCGTGGTCGGGCATTGAGCCGAGCTCAATCTCACACCTTGCAATACAGGCAAGAACCCTTTCTTGGACTGATCCATATTGAACTTCTTCAATATCTTATCAAGGTATGTGCTTTGTGAAAGACCTATGAGGCGTCTCGATCTATCCCTATAGATCTTGATGCCTAATATGTAAGCAGCTTCTCTAAGGTCCTTCATTGAAAAACACTTGTTAAAGTAGGCCTTAATGCTGTCCAAAAGTTCTATATAATTTCCCATAAAAAGTATGTCATCTACATATAATATGAGAAATGCTACAGAGCTCCCACTCACTTTCTTGTAAACGCAGGCTTCTCCATAAGTCCACATAAACCCAAACGCTTTGATCATATCATCAAAGCGAATGTTCCAACTCCGAGATGCTTGCACCAGCCCATAAATGGATTGCTAGAGCTTGCATAGCTTTTTAGCATTCTCAGGATCGACAAAACCTTCCGGCTGCATCATATACAGTTCTTCCATAAGATAGCTGTTAAGGAATGCCGTTTTGACATCCATTTGCCATATCTCATAATCATAGTATGCGGCAATTGCTAACATGATTCAGACAGACTTCAGCTTCGCTACGGGAGAGAAAGTCTCATCGTAGTCAACCCCTTGAATTTGCCGATAACCCTTAGCGACAAGTCGAGCTTTATAGATGGTAACATTACCATCCGCGTCCGTCTTCTTCTTAAAGATCCATTTATTTTCTATCGCTCGCCGATCATCGGGCAAGTCTGTCAAAGTCCATACTTTGTTTTCATACATGGATCCTATCTCGGATTGCATGGCTTCAAGCCATTTACAGTATCCCACTTGCACTAGAGTCAATAATCTAGTTACATTGTGATGAATTGAGCACCCATAGAGTTCTGGTGTTGATCATGTTTTGCCCGTGGAAGAGGTTTAGTCAACGGATCTGCGACATTCAGATCCGTATGCACTTTGCAAATATCTATGTCTCCATCTTGAACATTTTCACGAATGGAGTTGAAGCGACGCTTGATGTGCCTGGTCTTCTTGTGAAACCTGGGTTCCTTGGCAAGGGCAATAGCTCCAGTGTTGTCATAGAAGAGGGTGATTGGCCCCGACGCATTGGGTATGACTCCTAGGTCGGTGATGAACTCCTTCATCTAGATTGCTTCATGCGCTACCTCCGAGGCTGCCATGTACTCCGCTTCACATGTAGACCCCACCACGACGCTCTGCTCGCAACTGCACCAGCTTACTGCCCCTCCATTCAAAATATACACATATCCGGTTTGTGACTTAGAGTCATCCAGATCTGTGTCAAAGCTAGCGTCGATGTAACCCTTTACGACGAGCCCTTTGTCACCTCCATAAACGAGAAACATATCCGTAGTCCTTTTCTGGTACTTCAGGATATTCTTGACCGCTGTCCAGTGTTCCATGCCGGGATTACTTTAGTAACTTCCTACCAAACTTACGGCAAGGTTTACATCAGGTTTGGTACACAGCATGGCATACATGATAGACCTTATGGCTGAGGCATAGGGGACGACACTCATCTTTTCTCTATCTTTTGCCGTGGTCGGACATTGAGCCGAGCTCAATTTCACACCTTGCAACACAGGCAAGAACCCCTTGTTGGACTGATCCATATTGAACTTCTTCAATATCTTATCAAGGTATGTGCTTTGTGAAAGACCTATGAGGCGTCTCGATCTATCTCTATAGATCTTGATGCCTAATATGTAAGCAGCTTCTCCAAGGTCCTTCATTGAAAAAAACGTATTCAAGTAGGCCTTAATTGTTTCCAAAAGTTCTATATCATTTCCCATCAAAAGAATGTCATCCACATATAATATGAGAAATGCTACAGAGCTCCCACTCACTTTCTTGTAAACGCAGGCTTCTCCATAAGTCTGCATAAACCCAAACGCTTTGATCATCTCATCAAAGCGAATGTTCAAACTCCGAGATGCTTGCACTAGCCCATAAATGGATCGCTGGAGCTTGCATACCTTGTTAGCATTCTCAGAATCGATAAAACCTTTTGGATGCATCATATACAGTTCTTCCTTAAGATAGCCGTTAAGGAATGCCGTTTTGAC
>JAAAWM010010266.1:0-37114 GCA_036873465.1 Thinopyrum obtusiflorum | reverse complement strand
GGGTGGTCGCAGTAGGCGGCGACGTGGGAGAGGTAGAGGCGGCAGTGGTGCGGCCAGGAGAAGCGGTGGATGTTGCGCAGGCCGTTGCGGCGGCTCTCCAGCCACTGCCCCTTGTCGGCCAGCAGGCTGAGCAGCGCGCCGGTGATCGCCTCGGCGGAGTGCGGGTCCACCAGCAGGCCGTTGTGAAGCGCCTTGAGGATGTCCACCGGCCCGCCGTTCTTGGTTGCAACCACGGGCAGACCATAAGCACCGGCCTGCCACAGACCAGAAAATTCTCGTTCCCAATCAGTGTGTGAATGATCAGGAGGTCGCATCCATCTCACAAAAACACAATGGATCTTGTTCTTACCTCGATGATTGTGAGGCCGAACGGCTCTACAAGAGCCGGGTTGATGAACACTCCCTGCGAATTAAACATGTCAGATTTTTGGGCAACGTGGAGGGGGAAACAGTATGAGGACTTTTTCAAAATTTGTACCTTGGTCTTGGCGGCGAGGCGGTAGATGTGAGGCACGTCCGTCTGCTTGTGGTGCTTGGGATAAGCCACCTGGCCGTAGAGGTCGTAGCGGTCGATGAGCTTCAGCACCGCCGTGAGCACCGTGCCGCCACCGCCGGCCATGTCGTCGATGTCGTCTCTGTTCCCCAGTATCAGAGTCTGCATCCGTTTCCATTGCAGAGGATCAACAAAGTGAATTTGCTCTGCCGTTTCGATCATCACATCTACTATAATAGACTGTAGTAGCCTAAATGGTTACCAGGTTGGCGAGCTCCCGGAGCTTTCGGCTCTCGCCGTACGCCTTGAGTAGCGTGGTGATATTCTTCTTCGGGTCCGGCCGCGACAGCGCCAGGATCATCGGCTTGTGCGGGTTCGTGAAGAACCTCAGCACCTGATAAACAATACAGTAAGTATCATCAGCGCTAAATACTTCCATGAGTGGAAAGATCACCGACTGACAGGGCCAGAGTTAGAATGTTAGTACCTCTGACCAAATGGCGGGCAGAGCCTTCTTGGCTTTGACGGGGTCGATGAGCATCTGCAGGTCGGCACCGTCCCCGTCGGCGGTGTCCTGGGTGTCGACGAAGCTGAAGTCCATGCCGGGCGGGATGACCGCCATGCGCGGCATGTAGCGGCCGAGGCTGCTGACGCCGCGGCGCTGCCGGACGCGGAGCTTCCGCTCCACCATGAGGTCGAAGCCGTCGTAGAGGCCCCACTGCTCCTCGATCTCCTGCTTGGTGCTGGTGACCACCATCTCCGCCGTGTCCAGCCCGGTCTCCTCCGCCTCGATCCGCCGCGCGATCTTGTAGGTGCCCTGGATCTCGGGGCCGTGCATGCGGCCCAGCTTCAGCAGCTGCTCCAGCTTGTTCCGCCCCAGCGAGTGGCCCGTCATCACCATCGGCACGTTCAGCGCGCTCGCAAGGTTCGCCGCCACCTCCGCCGCGTCCGCGTAGTGCCCGTGGATCACGTACGGCCACACCGGCGCCGCCAGAGCCGTCGCCGGGGCGTCGCTGGGCGGTGGCTGGAGCTGCTCGCCCAGCGCGCGCGCCACGTTGGTGACGTGCGAGAGCGCGCGGTCCACGAACTCGGGGATGTGCGGCCAGAGCTCCTCCTTGGGAATGTACTGGTCACGTGGCCCGCAGGGCAGCCGCACGATGTACGCCCCGCCTCCCCCGGACTCGTCGCCGTCGTCGGCGCCGCCCGAGGACAGGCGCTCGAGCATCTCCACGGGCTCGCCGTAGGTCCAGTCGACGTCGGGGCAGGAGATCTGCCGCGTCAGGAGGTCCACGCGGTGCACCCCCGCCGTCGCCGCCAGCGCCCGGGCCAGCTCCACCACATACTTCACCTGCCCATGTCAAGAAAAGAAAAATAAAAGACAAGTCGGCCAAGTCCACGAGACGTGTCGACGTTTGGAATCGACTTGTCCGACCTGGCCTCCGGTGTCGGAGTCTCGCCCGAGCTCCATGTTCTCTCCACGCACGAGCCCATGGATGCTGAAAAATTCGAACAAAAAACATGGTCTGGTCAGTGGCAAGTTTCGTGTCAATTTTGTCATTTCATCATCAAGTAGGTCACTCGGTTGTGTGTCACCTGACGAGGACGATGTAGAGGTTTCTGTCCTTGCTCTGCTCGTCCTCGTCGTCAGAGACGAGCCGCACCTCGGAGTTGATCCTCGCCAACCGGGTGCGCTGCTGCGGCTGCTGCTCGTCGGCGGACAGGTGCGCAGCGGTGCCGTCCGGCTTGGGGACGGTCTCCTTCTCGCCCTCCGATAGCTCGGAGAGGTCCTCGGCGGCCTCCAAGCTGCCCAGCTCCTGCTCCAGCTTCCGCCGAGCCACCTCCTGCGAGTAATCCCTCTCCACCTACACATCCATCCACAAAGTGAAGTTCATCGATGAAACAAGTTACGCTTCCGTGGGAGTATTACAAAATACTAATATCTGAACTTAAAATTCAGAGTTGTCGTGTTTCTACAACTAATGCGTGTTTGGAACAAATCTGTTGGTATCCATACACGCAGCTATCGGAAATTCTCCTTTTGCAACCAAAAATTCTCCTTGGATTTCCTGCTACCGTGTTCTATGTGACATTACGGGGTTTCTTATTGGAGATGCAACAACGGCTGGTGAAGCTTGGCCCGGGTTTTGAGATTTCTACGCCATCCAAGGTTTTGCTTCTAGGGAGTATTGAGAACATTTGCAACTAGCTTCCTGACCAGGGTTAAAAATTTCAACGAACTTTCATTGAAATTTCTGAAATTTCGCATATTTTGGTGGGGCCTTAACTATTTTTAATCCCCAAATTTTGAGCCAGATTCAAAATAATTTTAAAATAAATTTAAATGAGGTTAAAATCCAATAAAATTTGAAATCTGAAAGAAAAAACTGATATTTTCGCATATTACGGCAAGGCTCGAAATTGTTTTGTTTACAAGGATACCTTTTTTCCTGATAACAAAAACTGTGAGAATATTTCTAATGAAACCTTGTTCCTGGTAACAAAAACCGCGAGAATATTTCCTTGTAACATTCGCTGGTACAAATTGAGACACCAGAGTAAGTGTGTGGATGTAATAATTTTCTTTTTCTGTACAATTGTGATTGTAAATACTTGTGATGTTTAATGCATGGACTTAGGCCTTTTATAAAAAAAAAAAGTAAATGTACATGCTGCAACTGGCAAGAGGGTGTGCCTATTGCGCAGCGGGCCCAGTTTGTTGGGAAGATAGGAAGTGTAATAATTTTCTGAAACTGATTGCAAACAATTTTGTGGTCGTGGAGACCAGTGCCGTTTCGAAAAAAACAAATTGTGAGTTATGTGAAATTTACTCTCATTTCCCCCCGGAGAGGTACAAACTATGGTAAAGCCAGAAAGCAGTACTCACTCCCTCCCCATGGATGGAGCCATGGGCCAAAGGCAACTCCACAGTAAAACTCGAGACGAGACTAAAAGTGACCCAGCCCAACAAATTACTATTAAACTCGCGGACAATTAAGTCGGAGCGTTCGAAGTGCCCTATGGGCCAGGCTAAGCAGGCCGCCGACATTGAACACGAGGTTTGTTTTTTTTTCGTTTGAAGCAAAAGGGAAACCCGATGGCGAACGCAAGGAAAAGCAGGGCACGTGAAGGCCCATATGCGTGCGTGCTCCGGCCACGGACGGCATACCGTCCATGGCTCACGGCGGCCGGAACAGAACCGTACCTGCTTCTTCTGCCTCGCGACGTTCCAGATCCTCCAGCACAGGTTCTCCAGCCGGTTGTTCCGCTCCTGGCTGTTCCGCATCGCCACCACCTGCAATCATCAAGCCCGTCTTGTTCGTCAGTCATCATCCTCCACGGCGCCGGCGATCAAGCAAGCACGATCGGTTGATTAAGCTGGACTGAGCGGCCATGGTCGACGGTTACTCACCTTTGTCCATGTCTTGTGGAGGGCCTGGTCGTCGAAGCTCCGGACGACCTCCTCCACGAAGTACCTGGTGGGGTTGTACGCGGCGCTGGACTCCTCCGACGCGAGCGCCGGCGCCGGCTCCAGCGGCGGCAGCGACACCCCCTGCACGCGCAGCTTCGACCCGGCGTCGAGGATCGCCTCCAGGTACCCGTTGATCCACTCGTTCCCCACCGCCATGTCTGCCTCCCTCGAGCTAGCTACTCTGCTGCCCCTTCACTGAAAATCCCAGCCTGACAACGATCGGCTTATATACGTGTGCGCCCGGGCGCTCGTGTGGTGCGCTTTCACGGTGTCGAGGTGTGGTGCAGGGGAAAGATGGACAGGGAGGAAGCCGGGTGTTATATCCTCCAACGGCGCAGCATATTTCTTTTCGGTGCTTTTCTTGAACTACAGTATATTGGAGTATTTTGTAATATTTTGCTTTGTTCTGTTTTTGTGATGATGGGTGTGGGATTCTACGGCGGTTATGCGTCGATCTATCTCGTTGGAGCGATGGGAGGAGAGGAATAAAGCGAAAAGAAAAAGAAGAGATATATGCCTGCCTAGTGGCTAGGTATGATATGGCCCGTCGAGTGGCGACCGCGACGGCGTTTGCGCAACGCTGCGTGCATGCCGTTGGCACACGTATCGACGATGCAATATGCCTCAGCATATGCCTTTCTGTTCTGCTTTGCCGATATCGTTCCTCCTACTTTTTTTTTTTCAGTTTTATACCATATTTTGATTGACAAGTTGTACGGCCACCTGGACGGTTACGATCTTTTCACAAGCCGGCGTATCATTTTGTTTGGTGGGAGAAGCTGCCAGTTCTGTGTGATGCGTGTCCGGATGGCGATAATTAATTACAGTCTCTCGTTTGTGCTAAGCGGCAATATATTGTTGGCTTGAAAGCGATGTGGTATGTGTATTGGCATGGCGCCACATCGATAGATTCCCAGGAGAGACTGTTATGTGATGGCTGACACATGATCAAAGGCGCTGTCAACCGTAGGTTCGACACCTTGATTGTTGTTAATCATACAGAAGAAAACTTCTAGTCTATATCTATATGAAAGACAAGCCCTGACAAGTGACAACACACGGAGTCCACAGGCTCCCAAAACTAGGCCAATCCAATCCATTGGAAGAGAATTCTGGTATCCAGTATATGGACACAGAGTATTTGCCTCTGGGGGGGGGGGGGGGGGGGGGGGGGGGGGGGGGGGGGGGGGGGGGGGGGGGGGGGGGGGGGGGGGGGGGGGGGGGGGGGGGGGGGGGGGGGGGGGGGGGGGGGGGGGGGCTGCGGTGAAAGAATAGAAAAGTTCAACATAAATCGCCAGATCAGAGATGGATGGCACATATGCATTGACAAGTTTCAAAGCTTACAAATCATTATGTGTCGCCTATATAGCCTTTAACATTATTCCTCCTGTTAGCATTGAAGCGTTATTTGGGACGTGGCTAGCTGGAGTAGATCATACTAGCAAAAGGGCCCGTGCGTTGCACCGGGTGTACAATAATATATGTTTAGACAGTTGAAAAAGGCTACCACTAAAACAACATTGCAATCAGTCAAACAACCATATCAGAACAAAATTTTCAAACGATTTTGGTTAAAAGGAATTTTCAAACAATTAATACTTTTTCAGTTTGTAAATCCAGTACCATTTTCAGAAAACAAACTAATAAGTAAACATGTATATGCTCTTACTTGATTTTCCACATGGCAAGTTGAAACAATTTTTGTTGTCGAAATCGAAGTACAGTATCAAAAGTATTTGGATAAGATTTCCGATCAAAATTGATGAATGATTTCGGTTTAAATAGTTGACAAAACAATGCAATTAGATCTCATTGTTGTATGCCTAAGGCTCAAACCCAAGAATAGCCATGCACCCATAGTGAAGAATAACCATTCAAATCATCAGCAAATTCATTCAAAAGATTGGCTGCATGTACTTCATTTAGAATTCGCAACCAAGTGTCAAGTCAGGGCGTAGGTAAGTTTCATAGCTTCAGATGTATTTCACTTAGCTAGAAAAATAGTAGGAAACTAAAAAAATTAAATTAAATCGATGGTCATGGCTGGCTGTCAATTAGTGTCAGTGTTGGGAGACAATGATACAACAAACCAACGAGAAATGAACTTGCTATGTAAATATCTTCCTGGTTAAAAGAATAGATCCCTTAGTTCTCAGATATAAAGATGGACATCAGCATGCACATCATGAGCCAATCTTAACCTCCCTAAGATGTACCTATAACACTATTTTCAATTGAATCACTTATCATACTTAGTTACTGTCCCCTTCTAATTCTTTGCTGTAGATTCTCAGGAGTGGAAGTATTGCTCCTGTCTCTTGCTCTATGCGTCTCTTCAGCTCTCTTAAAATTCGCATTGGCCCGCTATTTCTGAAGATAGTTTTTCCCAGCAAATCCCTGCATATACAGATGTTCTTCACACCTAATGGTGGAAGGTTTATTTGCATGTTTAGCAAGTGTGAGGAATCAGTAAAACCTGGTGACCTGAGTTGGGGTGCAGATACTATCAACCAATGTATCATGAATTAGCATCTTCTCAACTGGAATGTCATCCACTAATTGCTTTTCATGTATTGTACTCGTAGACAAAAGTGGAAGCTAACAATATTGGATCCATGATTAGTTAAGGATTATATGAACAAAAATCTATCAGATAGAAACTAACAAACAATGTGTGTTTTGACCAATGCACATTAAGAGGCCATGGCAAGAAGGATCATATCTTATAAAACATTCTTCACCCTGTATACTCTTCATTGAATTTATCAATTAATCCACATTCTCATCCATGAATGCATGCATCATATGAGAATTTCAGCAAGCACAGAATAGCTAAATAAAAAAACTTTGAACAAATAGAAATCCAACGAACACAGAAAGGAGAACCCTTCACCGTCCACATAACGAATTAGGTCGAAGGAGAAGACACGGCACCTGCGGCCATCGGACTGCGTCTCTCGAACATGCCAGGTCCCTGACGCAGGTCGACCGACCTGTAATGATTGTTGGCCCACCCCTGTCTCGTCTACACCAACTATTATAAACATATGTATTTTACAACTTTGAATTAATGTCATAAACATATTTGTGCTTGAATGGAACTGTCGTAAACCTATCGAAATTGTAGAAAGAGTAACAAGATGTGTTAGCATTACCTTGGAGTTGGACCAGCATAGACAGAGCACATCCTTTGACTGCCAAGCAAAGGTCCTCCCTCTCTCTCAAACAGGAGGCACACACCCAGCTAGTATTCGCCGACACACAGATCTCTCTTCCCCAACTCCTATGCTTCCTGCCTCATTGTCCAGCTTGCTCTCTACGATGATTAAGGATTGACGTTTGCTACTGGAACCGAAATCCTTCTATTTCCTGCTGCTATTCCTCTCCTTTTTTCCATCACTTACCAATCAAATCCCTTGATTTCGGTCTCTAGTTTTGGGGTTGCAGAGGCGCGCACACACTCGAGTTCAAATGCGCCCGTGCATTGCAACGGGAAAAAATTGATGTGCATTTGCAAGCACAACACCCCATACTTCGCTACGAAGAAAACCATCATTCCAAGGCAATTTACGTTATGCAATTTCATATGATGCACCTTTGCTGCTCTTCTACACTAACAGACTTGCGTTTAACAGAAACATTCATAAAACCGTTTGTGTAATAAAGAAAGAAAAAAAACTCTTGGTGTACTACATATGTTTTGATAACCTAGGGATGTAGGATTCTGCTTCTCCTGATGCGGCGATGCATCTTTGTTGAGTAGTGTAATGGATGGTGTTGATGTATCTCACACCATTTTCGTAATAAAAATGGGGGTCGGGTGATCCCTTTTATAAAAAAAAAACATGACTCACATCTAACTGAAGTTAATACACACACCTTGAATTTCAAACCACAAAGTTACAGTCACAATTTGATAAAGAGTCACATAGGTTTCTTTTCATGCCAAATAAAAGGGGAATATCTTCTTTTCTCGGTATGGTTGATAGAATCAAAATGTATAATTTATGATGAAAAGCCCACTTTGATCTTCCACGAAACAAACAAATGTAGCAATTTGAGGATTCTTAGGCACACAGATTTGACTATGAAAAGGCAGAAAAGAGGAACTACCTAGACAAATTGGAGAGCAAAGGCACAAATGATCATATTGCTTAGATGTCATTCAGTCTTAATCATGAAAATGATCTTTGCCGCCAAAAACCCTGCTCAGTGGAACACGACTCATTTGGCAGGAGGTATCGTTTCATATTTTGCCATCTTATTCATTAAGGCATTCATCTAGTTATCCTCGTTTTCTGTATTACGTGATTACCCGCACCTGCAACACCATTTACATTTGTGAGTGAATATTGACAAAAGCAAATAGAAGTGTCGACATTGTGCAACTTTCCCGCAATTTTTGGCACTCTCCTTCAACCTTATTCGCTTAGATAGGCAATGTAAGAGGCAGTATGGCGAACAATCATGAGCAGTTTCATTGCAGTACTAATCAGAAATCACCTAATCGTATACCAAATAACAGAACAATTACCTCACTAAGAAAGCTGCATGTTTTGCTTGACATCTGCAACCATATTTCCTACAATAGTTCACTTTCCAAATTAGTAATATGACATATGCTAATTTATTCTGCAGAAAAAAGTAAAGCATACAATGATTAATGTTTCTAGAAACAAATATAAAGATACTATTCAGATCCAGATTTTACAAACAGTGTCAGATAAACATGGTCCACACAACTAAAGATGACACAAGAGAGCAGAAAAATATATTTAAACCGCGCCATACTACAGAACAACTCAGGAATCGTGACTCCATAAGTTTCTGACATGTTTTCTATGTTGATAAAATACATGGTTTATGATGATGACCAGCTCAAATGACTCCTGCAGCTTTGGTAGTTTTAACATTTGAAAGAAATCTGTTCTGTGCTGCTAGTACATTCTTCGGTAATCTGAAAACAATTATCAAAAACTTCTTTGCAGAAAGAAAATTTGCATAATTTTGCCAAACAGTTTGCTTGCAGTATCATCTCTTCCTTCCATCTTCCATTTTTTAATGTCCTCTTCAGTAGCTGTTACGTCCATCATCAGACTGTCGACCTGAAGAATGCATCAAACACAGTTATGTGCTGCCTCGTTGATTCCAACCTTCTTAAGATTAGTAGTATATTTGAAACATCAGAATGGACATGAGCGGAGCATTACACTTACGTACATTAGAGAACTAATGGCTTGACTGAATTATTGACTACTTTATTTCCACCATTAGATGGGGGTGTCAAGTTCAGAGACAGTGTCCATTAGGTATCTACATGTTGTACTTCAATCAGAGAAGGGGATGACAAACAAATAGTTCAATCGAGAAGGAAGAGAGAGGAATGCCCCATCTCTGAGTGGTCTGCCAAGATTCTGGACCGAGGCTGAGTAGTCTCCATGGCCTCTGCCACAGCATCCGTCGTTCCTCGGTCCTCGGTCCACCGGCCTTCTCACCAAAGTTGCCTCTCCAATTCCATCACCTACAACAACGTAGTTAGATGGTCCTCTACCCTTCGTCGTCGTCGTCGTCGTCGTAGGAGGAGTGGTGGGTTGGGCTACCACACCGAAGACATCAGATGGTCGTCTCGTTCCGCCGCGTCCGCCCTCTCATGTCTTCCCTTCACCATCCTGCTGCCTCGTCTTCCTCCTCCTTCCCGCGCCTCAACCGGCCTGGTGCTTCGTGTGCCTCCTGGCCTCACGTGCCGGACTGGTGGCAAGGTATTACAACGGTGACTAGGGATAGGAGAAGGTGCCGAGGGTTGCTGGGAGCGGAGCGACGGCGAGGGAACCCTAGCGCCGGGGCGCCAGCGTTCTCGTGAGGGAGAGAGAGGTGCGAGGTAGGCGGCGGCAACGGGCGGCGCGCGGTGAGGCGGGGCGGGGCGGGGTGGATCAGGAGGTGGCGGCGGGCTGGAGGTCGAGATGGGATCGGGAGGAGGCAGGGTCGTGCGGGTGGTTGGGCTATTTTTTTTCGTTTTCTCTCGCCCGTACGGGTTTGCGCTGACTTATGATGAGGGATTGCGGTTTGAGTGAGAAAAGATAGAAGGGGTGAGAGGAGGTTTCTAAAGGCCCATTAGCATTGACGCTGTCCAGGCCCAGACGGGCGATGCGTTGTAACAGCCGAATCCTTTTGTGTCGAAATAATTTTAGTACCACCTCGAAAATAAAAATAATACTATACGGTGAACGGACGCCGGTTAGCTGGCAGAAGCAATAGCTGCTTTATTATTAGGGAAAGATTACTGCGTCTCGTATTCGGATTGGAATATGTTATTTGGGCTATATGGAACTGCATGAATGATATGATTTTTAACAGACAACATACTTTAACTTTCTTACAGGTCATCTTCAGAGCTACTGCATGGATCCGTACGTGGTCCTTACTCACTCCTACGGACTCCAGGGAGCCTTTGGTTACTGGGTGCAACCAGTGGGAGATGGTAGCACGGGTTATATTCAATCGGTTTGGATGGCGGTCTGATAATAGGACAGACGTCTAGTGTTCTACTCCTATTATCCTGCCGGTTGTGGCAATGAGTTTTCTTTTTTATTTTTGCTCCTTTTGCGAGCTGTAATGGAACTAAGACTATGTTTTTATTTGAACTTTTTAAAAATATGGCCACATGCATCGTTCAGATGCAGAGACCGGGGGTGAGCCTCCTTTTCCAAAAAAAAAATCTCCAATCCGATGGCTCAAGTTGATTATGCCTATTCTTTCAGCATAAACATTGTTCCTATCGTAGTCAACCATGTTAGCCAAGGCGTTGGAGGACCATTTTGAGCCATGTTTTCTTTGCAGGGTTTGAAGGATCACTTTTACACATGGTATTTTTTGGGTGGTACCCACAAACTCATGGGTTGGGCATGGATTCATACTTGCTCCATGGATACTCGTTTGGATACCCATCCAACAAGTGATGCCAACATGACAGTGACATATGACATATAATAATTCGGCTCACCCCTTTCATCTACGGGTGGCGTCCCTTTTCGGTCCTTTTGCGCACCAGGAGCTGCCTCCTTGGGCCAAGTCAAGAGGGACTTTCTCCTAAATAATATTTCAAAAGTTTTCAGAACCATCTGGACCCTTCCGGTTCCATCCAAAAACTATTCATATATAGACACAAAACTTTTTCGTATATGTTATATCTTTTCGGAATTCCTAAAACGCTTCCAGGACCATTCGAAACACTTTCGGATCCATCTGAAACTCTTTCGGTGCTCATTCTCTCAAACTTTAGTTCTCATCTTAATTACTATCCGTTAAGTGTGTGACCCTTCAGGTTTGAAAATAAGCGGACATGACCCGAAACACTTCCCGGTCAATTGTTAACAGCGGGATCTGGGAGGCCTTAATAATTCCCGGATATTCTAGAAGTACTCAAGCGAACCATTTGTTTACGAATACCATTCCCTTCGCTTCGCGATACGTTACAAAACCTGAACTGAGATATTATCGATATCCTCGTGATCAACACTTGGATCATTATACCGATTAACCTCGTTACCAGTTTTGTTCTTTCTACTGGTATCCGTATTCCAGTATCCTATTAGCTCAATCACATATGTATGGTCAGGTGACAATGATACTGTAATACCGAGTGGGCCCAGAGAGTTTCTATTGTTTGATGAGCAAATCCTAGTCTTGAATTATCAATACCAAGACATACGTTTCCGGTATACACATAAATTACTTTTATCCACATCCAATTACAGAATGACGATAACCCCAAAGTCACCATCTGGTATGTTGGCATATGATATTCTCATTGTCTAGCAACTAAGTAAGCGTTAACACTTTATATGACAATACGATAACCAAATAACGGTGCGATCTTGCAGTAGTTCATACGTTGGGTCTATCCAACTCCGTTGTTTTAATAACAAGGTGTTCTCGTTATTAATAGCATCCTAAGAATGCTCATGATAAAAAAACAAGATCATCACCAATACATCCACTAGTTTAAGAGGCACAACTAAGAATCATATTGGTGTTTATGTTTCCACACATGTAGTTGAGTTCCCTCTGAATCTCATATTTAAGAAATAATGAAATTATAACATAGAAAAATAAACTTAATTATGCACATGGAAATATAATACTCCCTCGATCCATATTATTTGTCACAGCTTTAGAGGATATTTATTATTACCTCAAGGGCATATTTCCAAAACCCATAAGGACGTGCGCCCTAGAGCCGCAGTCGACGCTATTGAACCCTTGAATCTATTTGAATCGCCTAACACCAAATCTCGCTGGCATGCACGCACGACGAGAAACCCTAACTTCACCGCCCCAAAGAGATGACAGGATTCTATGTTGGAGCTCCGTCAACTTTGTCCCAACGGCTGAACTCGAGGAGGATCGGAGCCCGGAGGACCAATCAAAGATGAAGCGCTGGCATCCATCGGAATGCCACACATGCGAGAGAAAAAAACCTAAACCTAAACTACTAGCCGGAGACAAGGCACTGAGATCCCCTCCCCACCGTAGGCCGCCTGAGCGGCAGGCAGAGGGGTTGTGGACCCATGGGCTCGCGGGCAAAGCTTGGATGGGATGAGTGCCCTAGGCGCCACAGGCAGGGGGTGGTGGACTCACGAGCTCGCCGACAAAGCTTGAAGGGGATGAGTGCCCTAGGCGCTGCAGACAGGGGAGGGAAAAAGAAAATGGTGACGTTATTTGCTGCCATAAACAACTCACAATTGGGTTAATAACCTTTTTTTTCAGGATGTGATGTGACATGTTGCTACTTCACACATTTGCAAAGGAATGTATTGCATCACTGATACTTATTTGTTACCATTAGTTGTATTCCTTGTTGATTGAATGTCCTTGTGCTTAAACACTAGCGTCTTGATTTTTCGGGGCAGATAACAAAATTAATAGATGAACACATGAATTTAACCATCTTACAAAGGCTAAAGAAGCAGCTCATTTGTTTATAGAAACAAATAGACTTGTGCATGTATTGTAGCCAATCAGAAAAAAAATAGCGCGCTACAAGATTTAGTGCCGCTCTTCTCGAGATGCTAAAGAAGTTATAGCGTGATTTGAAAATAGCATTATGTATAAAAATGTCGAATATATCATAGAATTTAAGGCTTTCATAATTAGCAAGGATGGTGACTTGGGAAGGAAATAGAATGAGGCCGACACCGCGACTTGGAGCCGGGATGAAGAGAGATTGCTCTCACCTGCTGGCTGACTTGTCGGCGCCGGTGGTGTTGTTGACATCGGCACTGACTTGCTGGAGTTGGAGACATGGACGACACCGCAACATAGAGACAGGATGAAGAGAAGCCGCCACCACTCAAGAACCGTCGCCGCCTTCGCTCAGGAGTCATGAACGCCGCCGCCACCACCCTCGGTCACGAGTTGGTGTGAAACTAGTAACGAGGTGGCTAGGTTAGTATGTATCTGTTGTTATGTGGCTCGTTGTTATATGGGTTGTTGTATGCGTTGCGTCTGAGATATAGTGAGAGTGAGTTCGGCCAATACGGCAATGCGTTATTTCGTTTAGCGTCGAAATAGCGTTCTATAGTGTGAATAGCACTGTAGCAAAGAAATTAGCTAAAATGTAACGTGACTCTTCCGGATACACTATAGCGACCCTATAATGCCGAAATATCATGCTATTTTTTTTCATTGATCAAAATATCATGCTATTTTTTTATTGATCATAGCACACTGCACGGGCACTAAACTAGTAATAAGTCTACTAAATAACTCTGATTTATACACACGCGGCACCTGCTTTCCTCCACCCTGTCACCCTTACCGAAAAAGGCTTTCGCCTCGCTTTATACTAAAGCACCAATCACTTATGACGAGCGATACACCACACCACACTCATGGACCCAAGGCAAGAAACATAGGTGCTAAGAAGCAGCCAACACTCCCAAAACAACTCCAAGAAAACACTAGGCCTCACTTGGAAGTCGAGGGAGCACTCAACCGGGAACAAGCCACCGAGAAGAGACCAAGCTGCAAGCCGTCGATCTATGAACCCCAAGGTGGTGCCTTCAAGAAGGATACGCCGTCTGAGTGCCGCCACCACCCGATCTAGAGGATCAATATTTTCAATTGGGGCACCATGGAGGACATGGAGCAATCTCAATGGAGTCTTCAAGAAGATGACGACGACCTCGGGCCACCTCCGTCGGCCTACACATGCTACGCAGGGTTTTCACCAAGGTCAACACACTTCGCCTCCGAACTGGTTGCGGCCAGTCCCGGGGATAGAAGCCGCATCACCGCCACCAATCGACAAGCACCAGCCGCCATGCCGCCCACGCGACCATGGAGACTAGCCCACACCTGAGTCGCGAGCTCCGCCCACGAGCACGCCGCTCCCACCACCAAGGCCGCCGCCCTGCATCCCAACACTCCCGAGACCAAGAATGGTACAGGCTTGGAACCGACCGACAAATCCCTAGCACGGACAAAGCTGACGGTGACTAGCCTGCCCCGAACACCTCGATCTAGAGCCCAGGAGTACTAGACAGGGGAAATGGGGAGGAGAGGAGCGGAGCATGTCCGCACCGGCATCCCCTGCACTGGTGACGGGTAGGGATCCCACCCATTCCTCCTGCAACCTCCGCAGACTTCACCCCTGATGCCTTGATGTCGCTTGAACTACGTCGATATTTCCCCAAAGAGGAAGGGATGATGCGGTACAGCTGCGGTAGGTATTTCCCTCAGTTATGAAACCAATGTATCAATCCAGTAGGAGAATCAAACAACACTATGTAAACGGTACCTGCACACAAAGAACAAATACTTGCAACCCGACGCGTAAAAGGGGTTGTCAATCACTCCACGGTAAAAAGATGGATAGATTTGTGGTAGATTGGATAAATAGCTCTCGATAAAACATGAAATAAAATAAGTAATAAAAAAGTGCAGCAAGGTATTTTTGGGTTTTTGAAATAATAGATCTAAAAATAAAAGCGAATAAAAATAGATCTCAAAGCAAATATGATAAAGAATAGACCCGGGGGTCGTAGATTTCACTAGTGGCTTCTCTCGAGAAAATAGCATACGGTGGGTAAACAAATTACCATTGGGCAATTGATAGAAGATTGAATAATTGTGACGTTATCCAGGCAATGATCATTATATAGGCATCACGTCCAAGATTAGTAGACCGACTCCTGCCTGCATCTACGACTATTACTCCACACATCGACCGCTGTCCAGCATGCATCTAGTGTATTAAGTTCATGGAGAAACGGAGTAATGCAATAAGAACGATGGCATGATGTAGACAAGATCTATTCATGTAGGAATAACCCCCATCTTGTTATCCTTAATAGCAATGATACATGCATGCCTTACTGCCCCTTCTGTCACTGGGAAAGAACACCGCAAGATCGAACCCATCACAAAGCACCTCTTCCCATGGCAAGAAAAATCGATCTAGTTGGCCTAACTAAACCAAAGATTCGAAGAAGAAATACGAGGCTATAAGTAATCATGCATATAAGAGATCAAAAAAGACTCAAATAATATTCATGGATATAGATCTGATCATAAACTCAAAGTTCATTGGATCCCAACAAACACACCGCAAAAAGAGTTACATCAAATAGATCTCCAAGAGACCATTGTATTGAGAATCAAAAAGAGAGAAGAAGCCATCTAGCTACTGCCTATGGACCCGTAGGTCTATGATGAACTACTCACGCATCATCGGAGAGGCACCAATGAGGATGATGAACCCCTCTGTGATGGTGTCTAGATTGGATCTCGTGGTTCTGGAACTTGCGGCGGCTGGAATTGTTTTTCGTCGACTCCCCTAGGGTTTCTGGAATATTTTGGAATTTATAGGGCGAAGAGGCGGTGTAGGGGGGCTCCGAGGTGGGCACAAATCCCCTTGGCGCGCCTGGGCCTCCTGGCGCGCCCTGGTGGGTTGTACTCCCTCGGGCCTCCCATCTGGTACTTCTTTGGCCCACCGGGTGTCTTCTGGTCCAGAAAAAATCTCCAAAAAGTTTCGCTGTGTTTGGACTCCGTTTGGTACTGCTATTCTGTGAAGTAAAAAACAAGCAAAAAGCAACAATTGACACTGGGCACTATGTCAATAGGTTAGTCCCAAAAAATGATATAAAGTTGCTATAAAATGATTGTAAAACATCCAAGAATGATAATATAACAACATGGAACAAGCAAAAATTATAGATACATTGGAGATGTATCAGCATCCTCAAGCTTAATTCCTACTCGTCCTCGAGTAGGTAAATGATAAAAACAGAATTTTTGATGTGGAAAAGAAACCTAGATCGGAAGTTCCGCTGCCACAAGCCTCTGTAGCCATGAAAAACCAATCGGGAGCCCGTTTCGGCACCCTGCCGGAGGAGGAAACCATCACCGGAGGCCATCTTCATCATCCCGGCGGTCTCCATGACGAGGAGGGAGTAGTTCACCCTCGGGGCTGAGGGTATGTACCAGTAGCTATGTGTTTGATCTCTCTCTCACGTGTTCTTGATTTGGCACGATCTTGATGTACCGCGAGCTTTGTTACTATTATCGGATTGAATACTATTATGGATTTGAGAACACTTGATGTATGTCTTGCGTGGGATACCCGTGGTGACAATGGGGTGTTCTATTGATTTAATTGATGTATGTTTTGGCACTCAACTCACGGATTCCCGAGGTGACATTGGGGTAAACTATGCATAGGGGTTGATGCATGTTTTAATCCTTATTTCTTCAGTAGAAATCTTGGGGCACTCTTTGATGTTCTTTGTGTTGGATTGAATATTATGAATCTGAAGTTGTTTGATGCATATTGTATAATTGACCCACGGATACTTGTGGTGACATTGGAATATCTAGGTGACATTAGGGTTGATTGATGTGTGTCATATGATGTTATTTTACTACGAACTCTAGGGCTGTTTGTGACACTTATAGGAATAGCTCAATGGATTGATCGGAAAGAATAACTTTGAGGTGGTTTCGTATCCTACAAGTAATTTCATCATATGTTCTCCGCGATAGGAACTTTGGAGTGACTCTTTGTCGCACGTTGAGGGATTGCCATATGATTTAATTATGTTATCATTGTTGAGAGACTTTGCACTAGTGAAAGTATGAACCCTAGGCCTTGTTTTCAAGCATTGCAATACCGTTTTTGCTCACTTTTGTTACTAGTTACCTTGCTGTTTTTATATTTTCAGATTAAAAAAACCTATATCTACTATCCATATTACACTTGTATCACCATCTCTTTGCCGAACTAGTGCACCTATACAATTTACCATTGTATTGGGTGTGTTGGGGACACAAGAGACTCCCCCCCCCCCCCCCCCCCCCCCCCCCCCCCCCCCCCCCCCCCATTGAGTCTTTTCCTTATGTCATCAAATACATAAAGGGCAAGGAAAATGTTGTCGTGGATGCACTTTCCCGTATATGCATGCTTGTCACTCAACTTGAATTGAATGTCATTGGCTTTGAGCACATAAAAGACTTGTATGACCATGATCCTACATTTGCTACTCCTTATGCCAAGTGCTTGACGCATACATCTTGGGAACGATACTACATCAAAGATGGATATCTTATGAGAGCTAACAAACTTTGCATCCCCGAGTCCTCTCTTCGCTTGTTGCTTTTGCAGGAATCTCATGGAGGCGGACTAATGGGACACTTTGGACGCGACAAGACATTTGCTACGCTCTCCAAGAACTACTTTTGGCCTAAGATGTTTCGCGACGTCAACCGCTTCACCAACCGATGCTCTACATGTCGCAAAGCTAAGTCGAAAGCACAATCTCATGGCCTCTATATGCCACTTCCAATTCCATATCAACCATGGGAAGATATTAGCATGGATTTTGTGCTTGGTTTGCCTAGAACTCGAACTGGCAAGGATTCCATTTTTGTTGTTGTGGACCGATTCTCCAAAATGGCACATTTCATTCCTTGCAACAAGATAGACGATGATTCACATGTTGCAAATTTGTTTTGTAGGGAAATATTGCGCCTTCATGGAGTGCCAAAGACGATTGTCTCGGACCGCGACGTCAAGTTCTTGAGTTACTTTTGGAAGACTTTGTGCGCCAAGCTCGGAATCAAGCTCTTGTTCTCTTCGGCATACCATCCACAAACTGACGGCCAAACGGAGGTGACCAACCGTACGCTCTCCACTCTACTATGCGTGTTGATACGGAAGAACATCAAGGAGTGGGAGGAGTGCCTACCCATCGCCGAGTACGCCTACAATCGTGCAAGACATTCGACTACCGGCAAGTCCCCCTTCGAGGTCGTCTATGGCTTCAACCCATTGTCCCCATTGGAAATTCTACCTCTACCGCTACAAGAGCGCACAAACATGGACGCGAGTTCCCGAGTCAACTTCCTCAAGAAGATGCATGAAGATACAAGGAGCACCATCGAGCGCCAAGTACAATGACTCGCGACCAAGCTCAACATCAACAAGCAACCCATGATGTTCAATGTTGGAGATCTTGTGTGGCTACACCTTCGCAAGGATCGCTTCCCCAATGAACGCAAGTTCAAGCTACTACCCCAAGCGGATGGACCCTTCAAGGTGCTTGCACGCTACAACAACAACGCATACAAGAGGGGGGGGGGGGGGGGGGGGGGGGGGGGGGGGGGGGGGGGGGGGGGGGGGGGGGGGGGGGGGGGGGGGGGGGGGGGGGGGGGGGGGGGGGGGGGGGGGGGGGGGGGGGGGGGGGGGGGGGGGGGGGGGGGGGGGGGGGGGGGGGGGGGGGGGGGGGGGGGGGGGGGGGGGGGGGGGGGGGGGGGGGGGGGGGGGGGGGGGGGGGGGGGGGGGGGGGGGGGGGGGGGGGGGGGGGGGGGGGGGGGGGGGGGGGGGGGGGGGGGGGGGGGGGGGGGGGGGGGGGGGGGGGGGGGGGGGGGGGGGGGGGGGGGGGGGGGGGGGGGGGGGGGGGGGGGGGGGGGGGGGGGGGGGGGGGGGGGGGGGGGGGGGGGGGGGGGGGGGGGGGGGGGGGGGGGGGGGGGGGGGGGGGGGGGGGGGGGGGGGGGGGGGGGGGGGGGGGGGGGGGGGGGGGGGGGGGGGGGGGGGGGGGGGGGGGGGGGGGGGGGGGGGGGGGGGGGGGGGGGGGGGGGGGGGGGGGGGGGGGGGGGGGGGGGGGGGGGGGGGGGGGGGGGGGGGGGGGGGGGGGGGGGGGGGGGGGGGGGGGGGGGGGGGGGGGGGGGGGGGGGGGGGGGGGGGGGGGGGGGGGGGGGGGGGGGGGGGGGGGGGGGGGGGGGGGGGGGGGGGGGGGGGGGGGGGGACTTGAGGCTATATTTTTATTCACCACATGATATGTGTTTTGCTTGGAGCGTCATTTTCTTTTGTTGGAATTTTCTTGCTGTTATATAGAATAATGATTTGCATCTGTTAGTTCAATAAAAAGGTCAACTATAGCCTTTACCATGCTTATTTTGCAAGTCTATATGTTGCTGTTTTGAAAACAGAAAGTTTTCTATCATTGTCTGAATTCTTCTGGAAAGTCAGAATGTGATAAAATCTTCAATATTTTACAAAATGAGTAAAAACAAATTTTCTACAGTGTGGTAATTTTTATAATATTTGGAGTTAGGGAAGTATGATTGCTCTTGCATCCTTTACAGACTGTTCTGTTTAGACAGATTGCTATTATGTTTGCATATGTTTGCTTGTTTCATGATTCTATTTGAGGATAGGAGTGTTAAATATGCAGAGGCATTTAGTAGGAAATATAAAATAATAATTTTAGTGATTTGCTGCAGTAGAGAATGATAAGATTTTGCATGGATTTATACTAACTTATCTCACGAGTTCTTGTTGAGTTTTGTGTGGATGAAGTTTTTGAGAATAAGTGAAACCGTGATATGAGAGGAATTAAGGAGACAAAAGAGCTCAAGCTTGGGGATGCCCAAGGCATCCCTAATTAATATTTCAAGAAGTCTCAAGCATCTAAGCTTGGGGATGCCTCGATTGGCATCTCACCTTTCTTCTTCAACAATGATCGGTCAGTTTTGGTTTAGCCTAAGTTTTTGCTTCTTCACTTGATATGTGATATCCTTGGAATGTCATTTTATTTTGTTTTGCTTGCTGTTTGAATAAAATACTTAAGATCTGAAATTCTTAAATGAGAGAGAGTCTTCTCATAGCTAGTTAATTATTTGACTACTCATTGATCTTCACTTATATCTTTTTAGAGTAGTTTGTTAGTTGCTCTAGTGCTTCACTTATATCTTTTTAGAGCACGGCGGTGATTTTATTTTGAAGAAATTGATGAACTCTCATGCTTCACTTATATTATTTTGAGAGTCTTTCTAAACATCATGGTAATTTACTTTGGTTATGAATTTAGTCCTAATATGATGGGCATCCAAGAGGGATATAATAAATTTTTTCATATAAGAGCATTGAATAGATGAGAAGTTTGGTTCCTTGCATTTGTTTTGAGATATAAAGATGGTGATATCCCCCCCCCCCCCCCCCCCCCCCCCCCCCCCCCCCCCCCCCCCCCCCCCCCCCCCCCCCCCCCCCCCCCCCCCCCCCCCCCCCCCCCCCCCCCCCCCCCCCCCCCCCCCCCCCCCCCCCCCCCCCCCCCCCCCCCCCCCCCCCCCCCCCCCCCCCCCCCCCCCCCCCCCCCCCCCCCCCCCCCCCCCCCCCCCCCCCCCCCCCCCCCCCCCCCCCCCCCCCCCCCCCCCCCCCCCCCCCCCCCCCCCCCCCCCCCCCCCCCCCCCCCCCCCCCCCCCCCCCCCCCCCCCCCCCCCCCCCCCCCCCCCCCCCCCCCCCCCCCCCCCCCCCCCCCCCCCCCCCCCCCCCCCCCCCCCCCCCCCCCCCCCCCCCCCCCCCCCCCCCCCCCCCCCCCCCCCCCCCCCCCCCCCCCCCCCCCCCCCCCCCCCCCCCCCCCCCCCCCCCCCCCCCCCCCCCCCCCCCCCCCCCCCCCCCCCCCCCCCCCCCCCCCCCCCCCCCCCCCCCCCCCCCCCCCCCCCCCCCCCCCCCCCCCCCCCCCCCCCCCCCCCCCCCCCCCCCCCCCCCCCCCCCCCCCCCCCCCCCCCCCCCCCCCCCCCCCCCCCCCCCCCCCCCCCCCCCCCCCCCCCCCCCCCCCCCCCCCCCCCCCCCCCCCCCCCCCCCCCCCCCCCCCCCCCCCCCCCCCCCCCCCCCCCCCCCCCCCCCCCCCCCCCCCCCCCCCCCCCCCCCCCCCCCCCCCCCCCCCCCCCCCCCCCCCCCCCCCCCCCCCCCCCCCCCCCCCCCCCCCCCCCCCCCCCCCCCCCCCCCCCCCCCCCCCCCCCCCCCCCCCCCCCCCCCCCCCCCCCCCCCCCCCCCCCCCCCCCCCCCCCCCCCCCCCCCCCCCCCCCCCCCCCCCCCCCCCCCCCCCCCCCCCCCCCCCCCCCCCCCCCCCCCCCCCCCCCCCCCCCCCCCCCCCCCCCCCCCCCCCCCCCCCCCCCCCCCCCCCCCCCCCCCCCCCCCCCCCCCCCCCCCCCCCCCCCCCCCCCCCCCCCCCCCCCCCCCCCCCCCCCCCCCCCCCCCCCCCCCCCCCCCCCCCCCCCCCCCCCCCCCCCCCCCCCCCCCCCCCCCCCCCCCCCCCCCCCCCCCCCCCCCCCCCCCCCCCCCCCCCCCCCCCCCCCCCCCCCCCCCCCCCCCCCCCCCCCCCCCCCCCCCCCCCCCCCCCCCCCCCCCCCCCCCCCCCCCCCCCCCCCCCCCCCCCCCCCCCCCCCCCCCCCCCCCCCCCCCCCCCCCCCCCCCCCCCCCCCCCCCCCCCCCCCCCCCCCCCCCCCCCCCCCCCCCCCCCCCCCCCCCCCCCCCCCCCCCCCCCCCCCCCCCCCCCCCCCCCCCCCCCCCCCCCCCCCCCCCCCCCCCCCCCCCCCCCCCCCCCCCCCCCCCCCCCCCCCCCCCCCCCCCCCCCCCCCCCCCCCCCCCCCCCCCCCCCCCCCCCCCCCCCCCCCCCCCCCCCCCCCCCCCCCCCCCCCCCCCCCCCCCCCCCCCCCCCCCCCCCCCCCCCCCCCCCCCCCCCCCCCCCCCCCCCCCCCCCCCCCCCCCCCCCCCCCCCCCCCCCCCCCCCCCCCCCCCCCCCCCCCCCCCCCCCCCCCCCCCCCCCCCCCCCCCCCCCCCCCCCCCCCCCCCCCCCCCCCCCCCCCCCCCCCCCCCCCCCCCCCCCCCCCCCCCCCCCCCCCCCCCCCCCCCCCCCCCCCCCCCCCCCCCCCCCCCCCCCCCCCCCCCCCCCCCCCCCCCCCCCCCCCCCCCCCCCCCCCCCCCCCCCCCCCCCCCCCCCCCCCCCCCCCCCCCCCCCCCCCCCCCCCCCCCCCCCCCCCCCCCCCCCCCCCCCCCCCCCCCCCCCCCCCCCCCCCCCCCCCCCCCCCCCCCCCCCCCCCCCCCCCCCCCCCCCCCCCCCCCCCCCCCCCCCCCCCCCCCCCCCCCCCCCCCCCCCCCCCCCCCCCCCCCCCCCCCCCCCCCCCCCCCCCCCCCCCCCCCCCCCCCCCCCCCCCCCCCCCCCCCCCCCCCCCCCCCCCCCCCCCCCCCCCCCCCCCCCCCCCCCCCCCCCCCCCCCCCCCCCCCCCCCCCCCCCCCCCCCCCCCCCCCCCCCCCCCCCCCCCCCCCCCCCCCCCCCCCCCCCCCCCCCCCCCCCCCCCCCCCCCCCCCCCCCCCCCCCCCCCCCCCCCCCCCCCCCCCCCCCCCCCCCCCCCCCCCCCCCCCCCCCCCCCCCCCCCCCCCCCCCCCCCCCCCCCCCCCCCCCCCCCCCCCCCCCCCCCCCCCCCCCCCCCCCCCCCCCCCCCCCCCCCCCCCCCCCCCCCCCCCCCCCCCCCCCCCCCCCCCCCCCCCCCCCCCCCCCCCCCCCCCCCCCCCCCCCCCCCCCCCCCCCCCCCCCCCCCCCCCCCCCCCCCCCCCCCCCCCCCCCCCCCCCCCCCCCCCCCCCCCCCCCCCCCCCCCCCCCCCCCCCCCCCCCCCCCCCCCCCCCCCCCCCCCCCCCCCCCCCCCCCCCCCCCCCCCCCCCCCCCCCCCCCCCCCCCCCCCCCCCCCCCCCCCCCCCCCCCCCCCCCCCCCCCCCCCCCCCCCCCCCCCCCCCCCCCCCCCCCCCCCCCCCCCCCCCCCCCCCCCCCCCCCCCCCCCCCCCCCCCCCCCCCCCCCCCCCCCCCCCCCCCCCCCCCCCCCCCCCCCCCCCCCCCCCCCCCCCCCCCCCCCCCCCCCCCCCCCCCCCCCCCTTGAAGAGAAAAGGGTGATGCAGCAAAGTAGATATAAGTATTTCCCTCAGTTAGAGAACCAAGGTATCAAACCAGTAGGAGACAACGCACAAATAACCAATACCTGAACAAACAATCAAACAACTTGCACCCAACGCGATAAAGGGGTTGTCAATCCCTTCACGGTTATTTGCAAAAGTGAGATCTGATAAAGATAGATGAAAATAAACAAACGGTAAAGTAAATATTTTTGGCATTTTTGATTTATAGATCGGAAAGTAAAAGATTGCAAAATAGTAGATCGGAAACATATATGATGGAAAATAGTAGATCGGAAACTTATATGATAGAAAATAGACCCGGGGGCCATAGGTTTCACTAGAGGCTTCTCTCATGATAGCAAATAATACGGTGGGTGAACAAATTACTGTCGAGTAATTGATAGAAAAGCGCAAAGTTATGACGATATCTAAGGCAATGATTATGAAATATAGGCATCACGTCCGTGTCAAGTAGACCGACTCCTGCCTGCAGCTACTACTATTACTCCACACATCGTCCGACTCCTGCCTGCATCTAGAGTATTAAGTTCATGAAGAACAGGGGGGGGGGGGGGGGGGGGGGGGGGGGGGGGGGGGGGGGGGGGGGGGGGGGGGGGGGGGGGGGGGGGGGGGGGGGGGGGGGGGGGGGGGGGGGGGGGGGGGGGGGGGGGGGGGGGGGGGGGGGGGGGGGGGGGGGGGGGGGGGGGGGGGGGGGGGGGGGGGGGGGGGGGGGGGGGGGGGGGGGGGGGGGGGGGGGGGGGGGGGGGGGGGGGGGGGGGGGGGGGGGGGGGGGGGGGGGGGGGGGGGGGGGGGGGGGGGGGGGGGGGGGGGGGGGGGGGGGGGGGGGGGGGGGGGGGGGGGGGGGGGGGGGGGGGGGGGGGGGGGGGGGGGGGGGGGGGGGGGGGGGGGGGGGGGGGGGGGGGGGGGGGGGGGGGGGGGGGGGGGGGGGGGGGGGGGGGGGGGGGGGGGGGGGGGGGGGGGGGGGGGGGGGGGGGGGGGGGGGGGGGGGGGGGGGGGGGGGGGGGGGGGGGGGGGGGGGGGGGGGGGGGGGGGGGGGGGGGGGGGGGGGGGGGGGGGGGGGGGGGGGGGGGGGGGGGGGGGGGGGGGGGGGGGGGGGGGGGGGGGGGGGGGGGGGGGGGGGGGGGGGGGGGGGGGGGGGGGGGGGGGGGGGGGGGGGGGGGGGGGGGGGGGGGGGGGGGGGGGGGGGGGGGGGGGGGGGGGGGGGGGGGGGGGGGGGGGGGGGGGGGGGGGGGGGGGGGGGGGGGGGGGGGGGGGGGGGGGGGGGGGGGGGGGGGGGGGGGGGGGGGGGGGGGGGGGGGGGGGGGGGGGGGGGGGGGGGGGGGGGGGGGGGGGGGGGGGGGGGGGGGGGGGGGGGGGGGGGGGGGGGGGGGGGGGGGGGGGGGGGGGGGGGGGGGGGGGGGGGGGGGGGGGGGGGGGGGGGGGGGGGGGGGGGGGGGGGGGGGGGGGGGGGGGGGGGGGGGGGGGGGGGGGGGGGGGGGGGGGGGGGGGGGGGGGGGGGGGGGGGGGGGGGGGGGGGGGGGGGGGGGGGGGGGGGGGGGGGGGGGGGGGGGGGGGGGGGGGGGGGGGGGGGGGGGGGGGGGGGGGGGGGGGGGGGGGGGGGGGGGGGGGGGGGGGGGGGGGGGGGGGGGGGGGGGGGGGGGGGGGGGGGGGGGGGGGGGGGGGGGGGGGGGGGGGGGGGGGGGGGGGGGGGGGGGGGGGGGGGGGGGGGGGGGGGGGGGGGGGGGGGGGGGGGGGGGGGGGGGGGGGGGGGGGGGGGGGGGGGGGGGGGGGGGGGGGGGGGGGGGGGGGGGGGGGGGGGGGGGGGGGGGGGGGGGGGGGGGGGGGGGGGGGGGGGGGGGGGGGGGGGGGGGGGGGGGGGGGGGGGGGGGGGGGGGGGGGGGGGGGGGGGGGGGGGGGGGGGGGGGGGGGGGGGGGGGGGGGGGGGGGGGGGGGGGGGGGGGGGGGGGGGGGGGGGGGGGGGGGGGGGGGGGGGGGGGGGGGGGGGGGGGGGGGGGGGGGGGGGGGGGGGGGGGGGGGGGGGGGGGGGGGGGGGGGGGGGGGGGGGGGGGGGGGGGGGGGGGGGGGGGGGGGGGGGGGGGGGGGGGGGGGGGGGGGGGGGGGGGGGGGGGGGGGGGGGGGGGGGGGGGGGGGGGGGGGGGGGGGGGGGGGGGGGGGGGGGGGGGGGGGGGGGGGGGGGGGGGGGGGGGGGGGGGGGGGGGGGGGGGGGGGGGGGGGGGGGGGGGGGGGGGGGGGGGGGGGGGGGGGGGGGGGGGGGGGGGGGGGGGGGGGGGGGGGGGGGGGGGGGGGGGGGGGGGGGGGGGGGGGGGGGGGGGGGGGGGGGGGGGGGGGGGGGGGGGGGGGGGGGGGGGGGGGGGGGGGGGGGGGGGGGGGGGGGGGGGGGGGGGGGGGGGGGGGGGGGGGGGGGGGGGGGGGGGGGGGGGGGGGGGGGGGGGGGGGGGGGGGGGGGGGGGGGGGGGGGGGGGGGGGGGGGGGGGGGGGGGGGGGGGGGGGGGGGGGGGGGGGGGGGGGGGGGGGGGGGGGGGGGGGGGGGGGGGGGGGGGGGGGGGGGGGGGGGGGGGGGGGGGGGGGGGGGGGGGGGGGGGGGGGGGGGGGGGGGGGGGGGGGGGGGGGGGGGGGGGGGGGGGGGGGGGGGGGGGGGGGGGGGGGGGGGGGGGGGGGGGGGGGGGGGGGGGGGGGGGGGGGGGGGGGGGGGGGGGGGGGGGGGGGGGGGGGGGGGGGGGGGGGGGGGGGGGGGGGGGGGGGGGGGGGGGGGGGGGGGGGGGGGGGGGGGGGGGGGGGGGGGGGGGGGGGGGGGGGGGGGGGGGGGGGGGGGGGGGGGGGGGGGGGGGGGGGGGGGGGGGGGGGGGGGGGGGGGGGGGGGGGGGGGGGGGGGGGGGGGGGGGGGGGGGGGGGGGGGGGGGGGGGGGGGGGGGGGGGGGGGGGGGGGGGGGGGGGGGGGGGGGGGGGGGGGGGGGGGGGGGGGGGGGGGGGGGGGGGGGGGGGGGGGGGGGGGGGGGGGGGGGGGGGGGGGGGGGGGGGGGGGGGGGGGGGGGGGGGGGGGGGGGGGGGGGGGGGGGGGGGGGGGGGGGGGGGGGGGGGGGGGGGGGGGGGGGGGGGGGGGGGGGGGGGGGGGGGGGGGGGGGGGGGGGGGGGGGGGGGGGGGGGGGGGGGGGGGGGGGGGGGGGGGGGGGGGGGGGGGGGGGGGGGGGGGGGGGGGGGGGGGGGGGGGGGGGGGGGGGGGGGGGGGGGGGGGGGGGGGGGGGGGGGGGGGGGGGGGGGGGGGGGGGGGGGGGGGGGGGGGGGGGGGGGGGGGGGGGGGGGGGGGGGGGGGGGGGGGGGGGGGGGGGGGGGGGGGGGGGGGGGGGGGGGGGGGGGGGGGGGGGGGGGGGGGGGGGGGGGGGGGGGGGGGGGGGGGGGGGGGGGGGGGGGGGGGGGGGGGGGGGGGGGGGGGGGGGGGGGGGGGGGGGGGGGGGGGGGGGGGGGGGGGGGGGGGGGGGGGGGGGGGGGGGGGGGGGGGGGGGGGGGGGGGGGGGGGGGGGGGGGGGGGGGGGGGGGGGGGGGGGGGGGGGGGGGGGGGGGGGGGGGGGGGGGGGGGGGGGGGGGGGGGGGGGGGGGGGGGGGGGGGGGGGGGGGGGGGGGGGGGGGGGGGGGGGGGGGGGGGGGGGGGGGGGGGGGGGGGGGGGGGGGGGGGGGGGGGGGGGGGGGGGGGGGGGGGGGGGGGGGGGGGGGGGGGGGGGGGGGGGGGGGGGGGGGGGGGGGGGGGGGGGGGGGGGGGGGGGGGGGGGGGGGGGGGGGGGGGGGGGGGGGGGGGGGGGGGGGGGGGGGGGGGGGGGGGGGGGGGGGGGGGGGGGGGGGGGGGGGGGGGGGGGGGGGGGGGGGGGGGGGGGGGGGGGGGGGGGGGGGGGGGGGGGGGGGGGGGGGGGGGGGGGGGGGGGGGGGGGGGGGGGGGGGGGGGGGGGGGGGGGGGGGGGGGGGGGGGGGGGGGGGGGGGGGGGGGGGGGGGGGGGGGGGGGGGGGGGGGGGGGGGGGGGGGGGGGGGGGGGGGGGGGGGGGGGGGGGGGGGGGGGGGGGGGGGGGGGGGGGGGGGGGGGGGGGGGGGGGGGGGGGGGGGGGGGGGGGGGGGGGGGGGGGGGGGGGGGGGGGGGGGGGGGGGGGGGGGGGGGGGGGGGGGGGGGGGGGGGGGGGGGGGGGGGGGGGGGGGGGGGGGGGGGGGGGGGGGGGGGGGGGGGGGGGGGGGGGGGGGGGGGGGGGGGGGGGGGGGGGGGGGGGGGGGGGGGGGGGGGGGGGGGGGGGGGGGGGGGGGGGGGGGGGGGGGGGGGGGGGGGGGGGGGGGGGGGGGGGGGGGGGGGGGGGGGGGGGGGGGGGGGGGGGGGGGGGGGGGGGGGGGGGGGGGGGGGGGGGGGGGGGGGGGGGGGGGGGGGGGGGGGGGGGGGGGGGGGGGGGGGGGGGGGGGGGGGGGGGGGGGGGGGGGGGGGGGGGGGGGGGGGGGGGGGGGGGGGGGGGGGGGGGGGGGGGGGGGGGGGGGGGGGGGGGGGGGGGGGGGGGGGGGGGGGGGGGGGGGGGGGGGGGGGGGGGGGGGGGGGGGGGGGGGGGGGGGGGGGGGGGGGGGGGGGGGGGGGGGGGGGGGGGGGGGGGGGGGGGGGGGGGGGGGGGGGGGGGGGGGGGGGGGGGGGGGGGGGGGGGGGGGGGGGGGGGGGGGGGGGGGGGGGGGGGGGGGGGGGGGGGGGGGGGGGGGGGGGGGGGGGGGGGGGGGGGGGGGGGGGGGGGGGGGGGGGGGGGGGGGGGGGGGGGGGGGGGGGGGGGGGGGGGGGGGGGGGGGGGGGGGGGGGGGGGGGGGGGGGGGGGGGGGGGGGGGGGGGGGGGGGGGGGGGGGGGGGGGGGGGGGGGGGGGGGGGGGGGGGGGGGGGGGGGGGGGGGGGGGGGGGGGGGGGGGGGGGGGGGGGGGGGGGGGGGGGGGGGGGGGGGGGGGGGGGGGGGGGGGGGGGGGGGGGGGGGGGGGGGGGGGGGGGGGGGGGGGGGGGGGGGGGGGGGGGGGGGGGGGGGGGGGGGGGGGGGGGGGGGGGGGGGGGGGGGGGGGGGGGGGGGGGGGGGGGGGGGGGGGGGGGGGGGGGGGGGGGGGGGGGGGGGGGGGGGGGGGGGGGGGGGGGGGGGGGGGGGGGGGGGGGGGGGGGGGGGGGGGGGGGGGGGGGGGGGGGGGGGGGGGGGGGGGGGGGGGGGGGGGGGGGGGGGGGGGGGGGGGGGGGGGGGGGGGGGGGGGGGGGGGGGGGGGGGGGGGGGGGGGGGGGGGGGGGGGGGGGGGGGGGGGGGGGGGGCATGTAGTTCAAATTTGAATTATGCACATAAATGCATTGAAAACTCAGTTAACGCATAAAAATGTCCAAACGAACCTCGAAAAATCATAAAAATTCACACAACACTCCTGTTGTTCTATGTTGACACGAGAAAAAATTGAAAGCAATAAGAGGCAATGGGTATCGTTTCGTCCCCAAAGGTGGGACGTTCCCTACCGAAAACCATCATGCTTGTTGTGAGAAGCTCCGGTTTGTGAGAAGCATATACCCAAACCTGCCCCAAATGGGACAAAATTTGTACCACGACATGTTGATGCCGCTCCATGATAGCATGCCAAGTTTCATGAATTTCAGACGAGTTTTGGATTTACTAGAATTTAAAAACCAGGAATCTCAATGTTTTGCCGGCAATCAACGGTGCCCTGATGTTTGAAATTCATTCCCATTTCTTGCATGGGACCTAAGCATGCATCCAAGGACACAAATTTGTGTTGGGGAACGTAGTAATAATTCAAAATTTTCCTACGTGTCACCAAGATCAATCAAGGAGATACTAGCAACGAGAGAGAGGGAGTGCATCTTCATACCCTTGAAGATCGCTAAGCGGAAGCGTTACAAGGAACGCGGATGATAGAGTGGTACTCGCGGCGATTCAAATCGCGGGAGATCCGATCTAGCGCCGAACGGACGACGCCTCCGCATTCAACACATGTACAGCCCGGGGACGTCTCCTCCTTCTTGATCCATCAAAAGGAGAGGAGAAGTTGAGGGAGAGCTCCGGAAGCACGACGGCATGGTGGTGGAGCTTGCAATTCTTCGGCAGGGCTTCGCCAAGCACTACGGAGGAGGAGGAGGTGTTGGAGAGGGGGAGGGCGGCGCCAGGGGAAGGGTGCGGCTGCCCTCCCACCCCCCCTCTATTTATAGGGTGAAGGGAGAGGGGGCCGGCCCCCTTTAGATGCATCTAGAGGGGGGGGGACGGCCAAGGGGGGACTTGCCCCCCAAGTTTGGTGGGAGGCGCCTCCACCCCCTAGGGTTTCCAACCCTAGGCGCCTTGGGCCCTAGGGGGGGCGCACCAGCCCACTAGGGGGCTGGTTCCCACCCTTGTTCAGCCCATTAAGTCCCCCGAGGCAGGTGGCCCCACCCGGTGGACCCCCGGACACCTTTCGGTGGTCCCGGTACAATACCGATAACTCCCGAAACAATTCCGGCGACTGAAACTGGACTTCCCATATATAGATCTTCACCTCTGGACCATTCCGGAACTCCTCGTGATGTCCGAGATCTCATCCGGGACTCTGAACAACCTTCGGTAACCACATACTATTTCCCATAACAACTCTAGCGTCACCGAACCTTAAGTGTGTAGACCCTACGGGTTCGGGAACCATGAAGACATGACCGAGACATCTCTCCGGCTAATAACCAACAGCGGGATCTGGATACCCATGTTGGCTCCCACATGTTCCACGATGATCTCATCGGATGATCCACGATGTCGGGGATTCAATCAACCCCGTATGCAATTCCCTTTGTCTATCGGTATGTTACTTGCCCGAGATTCGATCGTCGGTATCCCCATACCTTGTTCAATCTCGTTACCGGCAAGTCTCTTTACTCATTCCGTAACGCATGATCCTGTGACCAACTCCTTAGTCACATTGAGCTCATTATGATGATGCATTACCGAGTGGGCCCAGAGATACCTCTCCGTCATACGGAGTGACAAATTCCAGTCTTGATTCGTGCCAACCCAACAGACACTTTCGGAGATACCTGTAGTGTACCTTTATAGCCACCCAGTTACGTTGTGACGTTTGGTACACCCAAAGCATTCCTACGGTATCCAGGAGTTGCACAATCTCATGGTCTAAGGAAACGATACTTGACATTAGAAAAGCTCTAGCAAAACGAACTACACGATCTTGTGCTACGCTTAGGATTGGGTCTTGTCCATCACATCATTCTCCCAATGATGTGATCCCGTTATCAATGACATCCAATGTCCATGGCCAGGAAACCATGACCATCTATTGATCAACGAGCTAGTCAACTAGAGGCTTACTAGGGACACATTACGATCTATGTATTCACACATGCATTACGGTTTCCGGTTAATACAATTATAGCATGAACAATAGACAATTATCATGAACAAGGAAATATAATAATAACCAATTCATTATTGCCTCTAGGGCATATTTCCAACAGTCTCCCACTTGCACTAGAGTCAGGGGGGGGGGGGGGGGGGGGGGGGGGGGGGGGGGGGGGGGGGGGGGGGGGGGGGGGGGGGGGGGGGGGGGGGGGGGGGGGGGGGGGGGGGGGGGGGGGGGGGGGGGGGGGGGATCCGTGTGTGCTTTACAAATCTCTATGTCATCTCCTAGATGCAGCTACCACATGCCATTTGGAACTGTTCCAAATAACTGCTCTACTATACGAATCTGGTCTACTACTCAGAGTCATCCAGATTAGTGTTAAAGTTTGCATCGGCGTAACCCTTTACGACGAACTCTTTTACCACCTCCATAATCGAGAAAATTCCTTAGTCCACTAGTTACTAAGGATAATCCTGACTGCTGTCCTGTGATCCATTCCTGGATCACACTTGTACCCCTTGACTGACTCATGGCAAGGCACACTTTAGGTGCGGTACACAGCATAGCATACTGTGGAGCCTACGTCTAAAGCATAGGGGACGATCTTCGTCCTTTCTCTCTCTTCTGCCGTGGTCAGGTCTTGAGTCTTACTCAATACTCACACCTTATAACACAGCCAAGAACTCCTTCTTTGCTGATCTATTTTGAACTCCTTCAAAATCTTGTCATGGTATGTATTCATTTGAAAGTACTATTAAGCGTTTTGATCTATCCTTATAGATCTTGATGCTCAATGTTCAAGTAGCTTAATCCAGGTTTTCTATTGAAAAACACTTTTCAAATACCCCTATATGCTTTCCAGAAATTCTACATCATTTCTGATCAACAATATGTCAACAACATATACTCATCAGAAATTCTATAGTGCTCCCACTCACTTCTTTGGAAATACAAGTTTCTCATAAACTTTGTATAAACCCAAAATCTTTGATCATCTCATCAAAGCGTATATTCCAACTCCGAGATGCTTACTCCAGTCCTTAGAAGGATTGCTGGAGCTTTGCATACTTGTTAGCATCTTTTAGGATTGACAAAACCTTCTGGTTGTATCACATACAACCTTTCCTCAAGAGAATTGTCGAGGAAACAATGTTTTGACATCCTATCTGCAAGATTTCATAAATAATGCAGTAACTGCTAATACAATTCCAACAGACTCTTAGCATCGCTACGAGTGAGAAAGTCTCACCGCAGTCAACTCCTTGAACTTGTGGAAAACATCTTAATGACAAGTCGAGCTTTCTTAATGGTGACACTTACCATCATTGTCCGTCTTCCTTTTAAAATCCATCTGTACTCAACAGCCTTACGACCATCAAGTTGTTCTTCCAAAGTCTATACTTTGTTTTCATACATGGATCCTTTCTTGGATTTTATGGCCTCGAGCCATTTGTCAGAATCCGGGCCCACCATCGTTTCTCCATAGCTCGTAGGTTCATTGTTGTCTAGCAACATGACCTCCAAGACAGGATTACGTACCACTCTGAAATAGTACGCATCCTTGTCGACCTACGAGGTTTGGTAGTGACTTGATCCGAAGTTTCATGATCACTATCATCAGCTTCCACTTCTATTGGTGTAGGCGCTACAGGAACAACTTCCTATGCCCTGCTACACACTGGTTGAAGTGACGGTTCAATAACCTCATCAAGTCTCCACCATCCTCCCACTCAATTCTTTCGAGAGAAATTTTTCCACGAGAAAGGACCCGTTTCTTGAAACAATCACTTTTGCTTCCGGATCTGAAATAGGAGGTATACCCAACTGTATTGGGTGTCCTATGAAGATGCATTTATCCGCTTTGGGTTCGAGCTTATCAGGCAAAAACTTTTCAGATAAGTGTCGCGGCCCCAAACTTTTAAGAAACGACAACTTAGGTTTCTCTAAACCTTAGTTCATACGGTGTCATCTCAACGGAATTACGTGGTGCCCTATTTAAAGTGAATGCGGTTGTCTCTAATGCCTAACCCATAAACGATAGTGGTAATTCGATAAGAGACAACATGGTATGCACCATATCCAATAGGGTGCAGCTATGATGTTCGGACACACCATCACACTATGGTGTTCCAGGCGGTATTAGTTGTGAAACAATTTCCACAATGTCTTAATTGTATACCAAACACGTAACTCAGATATTCATCTCTATGATCATATCATAGACATTTTGGGGGGGGGGGGGGGGGGGGGGGGGGGGGGGGGGGGGGGGGGGGGGGGGGGGGGGGGGGGGGGGGGGGGGGGGGGGGGGGGGGGGGGGGGGGGGGGGGGGGGGGGGGGGGGGGGGGGGGGGGGGGGGGGGGGGGGGGGGGGGGGGGGGGGGGGGGGGGGGGGGGGGGGGGGGGGGGGGGGGGGGGGGGGGGGGGGGGGGGGGGGGGGGGGGGGGGGGGGGGGGGGGGGGGGGGGGGGGGGGGGGGGGGGGGGGGGGGGGGGGGGGGGGGGGGGGGGGGGGGGGGGGGGGGGGGGGGGGGGGGGGGGGGGGGGGGGGGGGGGGGGGGGGGGGGGGGGGGGGGGGGGGGGGGGGGGGGGGGGGGGGGGGGGGGGGGGGGGGGGGGGGGGGGGGGGGGGGGGGGGGGGGGGGGGGGGGGGGGGGGGGGGGGGGGGGGGGGGGGGGGGGGGGGGGGGGGGGGGGGGGGGGGGGGGGGGGGGGGGGGGGGGGGGGGGGGGGGGGGGGGGGGGGGGGGGGGGGGGGGGGGGGGGGGGGGGGGGGGGGGGGGGGGGGGGGGGGGGGGGGGGGGGGGGGGGGGGGGGGGGGGGGGGGGGGGGGGGTCCCTTCAAAAGGAAGGAACTTCGGTAACACATCCTCGTCTTCACCGGCTCCACTCTTGGTTATCTCGTTCCTTTACTTTAGCTAGTTTACTTGTGTTATATCTCTTACTTGCTTGCGTGCTTGTTGTCGTTGCATCATATAGGTTGCTCACTTAGTTGCATATCTAGACAACCTATTTTGATGCAAAGTTTAATTTGGTAAAGAAAAGCTAAAAATTGTTAGTTGCCTATTCACCCCCCTCTAGTCAACTATATCGATCCTTTCGCTTTTATTTCGAGTTACCAACACTTAGCAACCGAACCGGTATCTAATACCCTGGTGCGACTAGGAGTACTAGTAAAGTACACATTAATATACTTCTGTCGAACTTGCGTGCCTTCTCATCTACCTAGTATCTAGGGTAGTACTGCTTCAGTGACCGTTCCCCTCATTACAGAAGCACTTAGTCTCGGGTTTGGGTTCAACCTTTGGTTTCTTCACTAGAGCAGCAACTAATTTGTTGTTTCATGAAGTATCCCTTCTTCCCTTGCCCTTCTTGAAACTAGTGGTTTTACTAACCATCAACAATTGATGCTCCTACTTGATTTCTACTTTCGCGGTGTCAAACATCGCGAATAGCTCAAGGATCATCATATCTATCCCTCATATGTTATAGTTCATCACGAAGCTCCAGTAGCTTGGTGGCAGTGACTTTGGAGAACCATCACTATCTCATCTGGAAGATAACTCCCACTCGATTCAAGCGATTGTAGTACTTAGACAATCTGAGCACACCCTCAACGATTGAGCTTTTCTCCCTTAGTTTGTAGGCTTAAGAAACTTGTCGGAGGTCTCACACCTCTTGACGTGGGCACGAGCCTAAAATCCCAATTTCAGCTCTTGGAACATCTCATATGTTCCGCGACGTTTCAAAAATGTCTTCATTAAGTTGTGGAGATTGCCCCAACCTTGTTTGTAAAGGTCCGGTCGCCGCCTGGGGGGGGGGGGGGGGGGGGGGGGGGGGGGGGGGGGGGGGGGGGGGGGGGGGGGGGGGGGGGGGGGGGGGGGGGGGGGGGGGGGGGGGGGGGGGGGGGGGGGGGGGGGGGGGGGGGGGGGGGGGGGGGGGGGGGGGGGGGGGGGGGGGGGGGGGGGGGGGGGGGGGGGGGGGGGGGGGGGGGGGGGGGGGGGGGGGGGGGGGGGGGGGGGGGGGGGGGGGGGGGGGGGGGGGGGGGGGGGGGGGGGGGGGGGGGGGGGGGGGGGGGGGGGGGGGGGGGGGGGGGGGGGGGGGGGGGGGGGGGGGGGGGGGGGGGGGGGGGGGGGGGGGGGGGGGGGGGGGGGGGGGGGGGGGGGGGGGGGGGGGGGGGGGGGGGGGGGGGGGGGGGGGGGGGGGGGGGGGGGGGGGGGGGGGGGGGGGGGGGGGGGGGGGGGGGGGGGGGGGGGTCAAGGCAATTTTGGAGCAAGAAGAACACGAGGCCAAACTTCAACAAAAGCAACTCAAGTGGCGCAAAGGGCAAGCAACGGATGAGGACTTGCTTCAATTGTGGCAATGTGAGCCACTTTGTTGCGGAGTGCCCTTACGAGAAGAGGGAAGACAATGGTGGCAAGCTCATTAGAAAAGACAAGGCCAAGTCGTTCCCCAACAAGAGCAACTTCACCAAGAAGACTCCTCCCAAGGCGTTGGTGGTTCAAGAAGAGTACAATGAGGATGATGACGATGATGAAGATAGTGAGTCGGTTGCCATGGCCTCCGTTGCCATTGCGAAGACTCCACGGGTGTCTCTCTTCGACTCACCCAATGAGAACATCACCGCCAAGTGCCTCATGGCTAAAGCCACCAATAAGGTAACCTCCAACATCAAAACTACCATCATTAATCATCCTTCTTCGACGGATAGCATTGATGAACATGAGGGGACAAATGTGGAGGAAAATGAGTTTGAGATCTTTATGGGTAAACTCAAGGGTAAATCCAAGAAGCACTTCGTTGCTCTCTTGGAACAACTTGGTGAAGCCAATGACATGATCGAGGCTCACGAAGATACCATCTCTAAGATGGAGGGGCATAGTCGTGACTATGCCGATGAGATTTCGGATCTTTCCAATGCTCTTGACGAAGAGCGTGGTCTTCGTTTGGCTCTTGAGGAGTCATACAACGATGATCATGCTAAGTTAAAGAAAGATCTTGATCATGCTCTTGTTGTGTCTCGTGTGCTAAACTCCGAGAAGGCAAAACTTGGGGTTGATCTTGCTAGACTCAAAGAGGAGTTTGGCATTCTCGACAAGGCTCACAAAGTCTTGAAGGGTGTTCATGCTAGCCTCAAGGAGTCTCATGATCAACTCCAAGTGAAGCTAACAAAGGAGAAAGCCACCTTTCCTCATATGGTGTTAATTGATAATGCAAATGCTACTAACCCGTGTTGTGAGCATGTGCATCTTGTTGAGGAGAATGCTAAGTTGAAGGAGCAACTTGAGAAAGGCCTTGTGTCATGCATACAAGGTGAGAAGAACCTCAACGACCTCTTGAGCAATCAAAAGGAAGTTGTGGCCAAGGAGGGGATTGGGTTCGCACCCAATCCCAAGAACAAGAAGAAGAATGACAAGACCAAGCGACCTCCTCCTCTCAAGCAAACTTTTGTGAAGGAGGGAGAGGGTGCTTCCAAGGAGAAGAAGAACAATGCGAAGGGTGGAGGTGTCAAGAAGAGCAATGCCACTCCTTCCAACAAAGCCGGCGACTTTAATCCTTCTTATGTGTTATGCCGTGCTAGTGATGGGCATGTTTATGCCAAATTCGTTGGTTCTCCTCATGAGTACATTGAATGGTCTATTTGGGTTCCTAAGACCCTTGTTGCTAACATCAAAGGACCCATTACAAAATGGGTACCTAAAACCAAGCATTGATCTCTTGTAGGTGTTTGCTTCCGGTGGGGGATCATGGTTGCTCGATAGTGGAGCTACAAATCATATGACCGGAAGCAAGGACTTGGTGGTGGACGTGCACAAGAATCCATCTATGCCCACCAATGTCGAGTGGGGTGATGCCTCGTCTTCTAAGGTACTGGGACTCGGCAAAGTTGCCATTTCTCATGATCTCACGATCGAGAAGGTCATGCTAGTTGAGTCCCTTGCATACAATTTACTTTCCGTTCGTCAACTTGCTATCATGGGCTTTGCCACCTTCTTTGATATTGATACGGGGGGGGGGGGGGGGGGGGGGGGGGGGGGGGGGGGGGGGGGGGGGGGGGGGGGGGGGGGGGGGGGGGGGGGGGGGGGGGGGGGGGGGGGGGGGTGCCTAATGGCTAAAGTTGACGTGGGGTGGCTGTGGCATCGCCGTTTAGCCCATGTCAATATGAGATCTTTGCAAAGTCTTCTCAAGGGGGACCATGTCCGTGGACTAACGAACGTTAGTTTTGCCAAAGATCGTGCTTGCAGTGCTTGTATCGAAGGAAAGCTTCATGAGAAGGCTCACCCTCCCACGACTCTTATTTACTCGAAGAGGCCGTTGGAGCTCCTTCATTTGGATCTCTTTGGGCCTCCATCCTTTGATAGTCTTGGGGGTAGAAAGTACTGCTTGGTAATTGTGGATGACTACTCTAGATACACGTGGGTGTATTTCTTCAAGAGGAAGAGTGAGACCCAACAAACAGTCATTGACTTTGCAAATGAAGCCCAACGTCAACACAATACAAAGATCTTGACAATAAGAAGTGACAACGGCACCGAGTTCAAGAACTACACC
>JAAAWM010010265.1:0-37085 GCA_036873465.1 Thinopyrum obtusiflorum | reverse complement strand
ACATCAACGTCGGAGAAAACCACTGAAACGGGGTAGCTGCAAGTGCGGACGACGAATGTTCGTCGCGGAAGGATCCTGTGCTCCATGTGCACTCTGATGCAGAACTCGGTCTCGAACTGAAAGAAGAGGTCCACGTGCAGGTGTGTGACCTCCCACAGCAGGCCAATCAATCCCTGGTGGCATCTCGGTCCTGCGCGGGTAAAGGATGTGCTCCGGATGTATCCCTGCACGAACAGCTGGAAGCAACTGCGTCATAGCATCGTAGAGGCGTGCTTGAGTGGCAAACAACTCGACGGCAAGAGCCCAAATAGTGCAATCCAGAGCCTGAGTACACTGAATCAGAACCCGCGAGTCATAGCGACAACGCTCGTACGGGGCACAGATAGCTGTGTAGTATCCAGTAGCATCTCCAGCAGGGGCATACGGAATGTACCAAAACTCAGAGGCATCCAAGCTGACGTTGAGCTCGCCTCGGAGACGTGCGACAGCAGAGTAGGCGGCATCATGTACTGCCATCTCAATCGTCACACCGATACCGTGGAAAAGGTACAGCTCAGTGTCTGAGTCATCCTGCTGATCATAGATACGAACATCAGCATAGTATTGCTCCTGGTTGAACTCGCGGTATACCTCGTAGACCATGTACTTGGGGTACCAGCGGTAGCCCAGTCTGGTCAGGAGGGTGATCAGGACATCTGGAAAACCAGGGGCATCACGAGCCCAAGTGCGAAGCACAAGCTGCGTCGTAGGGCGTGGTGGAAATAGACGATCCATCTGAAATAAAGGAAATTTAGAATTGTCATACGACGATGAGAAGTATAACAGATCTCGGAGAGTAAGGTTAAACAAAACAATGGAAAGGAAAATGATTATCAGACTAATCAGATCAATGACAGGGAAAGCACACAGAAATCCAGCTCTCCGGGAGGACGGGATTTACGAGATCCTAAGTGTCGGTGTTAGTAAATTTCATTTAACCCGAATAGAAGAGAGATCAGAGTCCCAGAGTAAAGACGAGGAATAAAAGATCCTAATACCACCCAGTTGGCATCATGGGCCCGTAAGCCACACAGCCAAGTTAGTAAAACAATTTTGGACCACTAGACTCAACTTCGGCACAGGAGTTGGAAAGGGGGATTCCTAGAGGCAGTCGGCTCTGATACCAACCTGTGATGACCCCGGCTTAATCATGCACTAACCATTCACGCAAATGCACACGATCAAGCCTAAGGACTCACTTGAAGATATCACAACACAACTCTAAAATATAAATAAAGTCATACAAGCTTTATATTACAAGCCAGGGCCTCGAGGGCTCGGATACATAACTCGATGGCATACAAGCGTCAGCGGAAGCGTCAGATATCTGAGTACAGACATAACTGAGTTACAGATAGGCATTTAACAAGGCGGGGCAAAATAAAACACTACGATCGAAAGATGTAGGCCTCCTGCCTAGGACCCGCCGAACCTACTCCTGGTCGTCGGTCGGCTCCTCGTAGTAGTACTCGCCGGGAGGGTAGTAGTAGTAGCCGTCGACGGGGACGGCTGACTCAGGGGCTCCGTCATCTGGTTGCGACAAACGGATATGGGGAGAAAAAGAAAGCAAAGCAACCATGAGTACTCATCCGAAGTACTCAGCAAGCAAGGATCTACACTACATATGCAACATTTCCAAAAGGAGGCTGTATATGTGGACTGGGATGCAGAAATGCCAGAATAGAGGGGAGAGCCTAGTCCTATCAAAGACTAGCATCTTCAGCATCTTCAGCGGTCTTGCAGCATTAGAAGAGTGCAGATTAGCATAATGTAAAGTAGTAGTAGTGTCATCAACCTCGCCCAGAGATTCTTCCTCGACTCCCTGCGAGAAAGCAATCCCAGAGCCATACTATCCAGTTATCATCTCAAATGTCAAGTTCTAGTTGTATCGATCGGGATACAACTCCGAGTGTCCGTTACCGTAGGACAGGCTATCGATAGATTGTTTCTTCCCTGCAGGGGTGCACCAACTTACCCACCACGCTCGCTTAACTTCGACCGGACACACTTTACTGGGTCATGCCCGGCCTCGGCCAAACGATACGCCGCAACCCGACTGAATACTTAATAGAGAGGTCAGCACGCCGGACTAAACCTATGCCCCCAGGGGTCTTGGGCCATCACCTCGGGAACTCCTGCATGTTGCGTGGGCGGCCGTGAGCAGACCTAGCAACCCCTTAATACAAGCGCGGTTGCGTAACCAGTCCAACACGACGCGCGCCGTTCAGTCGCATGACGTCTATTAAGCTTCGGCTGAAGTATACGACACATAACGCCCATACTATGCCCACGTGATGGTTAGTGCTATCAGGCCAGAAGCCCCTCGGATCAAATATCCAAACCGTTAGTGGATTAGGAGCGCGCGGTAACGAGCAGAGACTCATGATCGATGTGACCCCGTCGCCCCGTCTTGAGGACTTGAGGCAAGGGCTAAAAATGCCCGGCCACGCCTCGTAATTATCTCGCGGGCACCTTCCAGGTCAACCCGTCTCCACATCACTTCGCAGATATGCTCGCGCGGGTACCCCTCTGGGCTGACCCGTCTTTAGCATCATGGTTCAGTGTAAAGTCATTGTATCCATAGTACCGTGTGTCTAACAACAAGGGGAACCCCAAGGAATCACCCTCGTTGGAATTCCACCTGATGTTATCGTCAAGATGAACGAAGGAGGAATCACCCTCGAGGTCCACACTTGAGGAGTTGCACGACAGCGTCGTTATCGGGGGTGGTGTAGGAAGAATCACCCTCACTGACCACGTCCGATTAACTAACCTACAAGGTTATTATCAGAAGTGCTGATGAGGTATTACCCTCGGCACTCGGTAGTAACCCAGTAGTGTCGAGCAACTAAGGGGAAAGTGATGTGCGGTGCCGGGGCCTGGTCTTCAATCCCGTTGATCGGGTCTTCCGATAATCCAGCAGGGCAGTCGGGATAAGTGGGGTCTCTGATGGGTCTCTACTCAGCCTATACTAAGCAGTTTAGGATAAGCAGGTATGTAACAACAGCAGGTTACAATAAATAGGCTATGCAGCAGATATATGGTAACAGTAACAGCAGCAGATTCTAATGCAAGTATAAGAGAGAGAAGAATAGGCGATATCGGTATGCTCAAAATGGGGGTGCTTGCCTGGAAGCTCTGCGGCAAGGGTCTGGTCGTCAGGGACGTAGTCGTACTCCGGAGCTGCATCTGCCTCAGGGGCTACGTCGACGTCGGGGTCTACCGAGAGAGAAGAGGGGGAAGAAACAAATAAATAGACAGCAAACATATGCAACACCGAGCATGCTATGCTAGTATGCAGTGCAGGGTTGCCTAAAGATATGTCTAAGTCTTATTAGTTATTTTAGGATTTAAGTTGGATTTATAACCGGTGTATATGCACTATTCATCTACCGGAAATGACCGAAAAGTTACGGGTTCACCTACGTAGAGGGTTCCATCATGGAAACAGACGACACGATTAGATTTGTCTCGTCGTTCTGAGCAACTTTCATGTATAAAGTTTTTCAATCCGAGCTACGGTTTATTTTCTACGAATTTTAAAAGATTATAACAATTTCTGGAATTATTTATTTAGCAGAAAAGGAATTATGACCTCAGCCTGACGTGTGGATGATGTCAGCAGTCAACAGACTCGCTGACCAGGGTCAAACCTGACCTATGGATCCAGTGGGACCCACATGTCATTGACAGAGGGCTAACAGAGTTTTAAAACTGATTAAACAGAGTTATTTAGTAGGTTGGCCCCGCCTGTCATAGTCTAATTAACTAAACTAATTAGTTTTAATTATTAGAGTGTTTTATTTAACCTAATATGCAGTGAGGCCCGCATGTCAGTGGCTGGGAGCTGCCCAGTCAGCACGTTGACTGGTCAAACCAGTCAACGGGGGCCCTTGGGCCCACGTGCAGTGTCATTGGGAGTGGCCCCAGGTCTGCCAGCATGGCGGCGGCCGGCGGCTCATCGCCGGCGACCACCAGACGCGGCGGAGGGCTCGGACGTGCGTCGAGATTCGTCTATGGGCGACCATTTGGCGCGCGCGATAGTGCGTTCGAACGAGCGGAGCAAGCCGCGTCGATTGGTGGTGGTTGTGTAGCCGGAGGTGCACTGTGGCGATGACGGCGAGCACCGTGGCGGACGGCCGGAATCGAGCGATGATGAAATCGGGGCAGTAGCGCTGGAACGAGCGAACGGCGAGGCTAGCGAGGCTCTACTCGATGCGCTGAGCACAATGGGCTCGGCCCCGTGACCTTTTGGTCACCAGAAGGGCGCCGGTGACGAGGTCCGTGGCGGTGAGCTCGGGCATCTCCAATGCGATCGCTACGACGACGAGATCGAGCAGAAAATAGAGGGGGAAGGCGGCGATTGCTCACCGGGCCCTGTAGGTGTGCGAAAGCGGGCTTGGGGAAGGCTCGAGGCAGTGAATCGACGGCGGCGATGCGGGTGGCCGTGCGGAGAAGACGAGCTCGAGCAGCTCGATGCGGGGGTGTTCGGCTCCAACTAGACGGTGCAGGCGGCGTAGTCGAGGACGGGGACGACGTCAGACATGGCGGAGAGGTAATCGGGGCACGGTGGCCGCAGGATCGAGCGATGGCGGCGACGAGCTCTCGGGCGAGCTCAAACAAGAGCGAGGGAGGGGACGAGAGGGGAATCTGGTGCTGGCTAGGGTTGCGGGAGGACTCGGGGCAGCACTTGTAGTTGACGGGGAACCGCGGGATCGACGACACGGCGACGTTTCAGCGCGCGGGCGCGACAGCGGCGTGAGGAGGGAGATGACCGCGGTGGGCTGGGCTGTTGGGCTGGGCCGCATCCTGTAACAGCAGGCCTAAGTGCACAGTAAGCACTAGGGCCTTTTCTATTTTCTTATTCCTGTTTATGTTTTCTTTTCTGTTTTGCAAATTGTTTGAGCACCTAATAATTTTTGTAAAATGTGTGGCCTAGCTCATAAATTGCAGTGCAATATATCCCAACACCAAAAACTAGTTTGGGCAAAAATACAATTTTATATTTAATTTAGATTAATTAAAAGGTCGTTAAATGTCGCTGTTTAGCCACTGCTGAGGTTGTTAGGATTAATTCGCTCAACCATATAATGTTGGTTACAAATTTATAAGTGCCTCTGAATTATTTGCTATTGAATGGACATTTTAGTTTCTGATTTGATCAACTTTTATTTTCACTTTCAATTTGAGTTGATTTTCAGAGAGGATTTTGAATTGAATATTTAACCAATGTGACTAGGTACTGCAAATGAAAGTGACTTGGCATTATTAGCAGAGTGTCACAGTGATTGTTACACAGGGGTGTTACATGGGGGAATCGTAGCTTCCATCATCCTTTTCTCACATGGGACAATGCTCTAATAATGATGATCATCACACTTTTATTTACTTACAACTCAAGAATTACAACTCGATACTTAGAACAAAATATGACTCTATATGAATGCCTCCGGCGGTGTACCGGGATGTGCAATGACTCAAGAGTGACATGTATGAAAATATATGAATGGTGGCTTTGCCACAAATACGATGTCAACTATATGATCATGCAAAGCAATATGACAATGATGGAGCGTGTCATAATAAAACGAAATGGTGGAAGTTGCATGGCAATATATCTCGGAATGACTATGAAAATGCCATAATAGGTAGGTATGGTGGCTGTTTTGAGGAAGGTAATATGGTGGGTGTATGGCACCGGCGAAAGTTGCGCGGTACTAGAGAGTCTAGCAATGGTGGAAGGGTGAGAGTGCGTATAATCCATGGACTCAACATTAGTCATAAAGAACCCACATACTTATTGCAAAAGTCTATTAGCTATCAAAACAAAGTATTAGACACATGCTCCTAGGGGGATAGATTGGTAGGAAAAGACCATCGCTCGTCCCCGACCGCCACTCATAAGGAAGACAATCAATAAATAAATCATGCTCCGACTTCATCACATAACGGTTCACCATACGTGCGTGCTACGGGAATAACAAACTTTAACATAAGTATTTCTACCAATCCACAATTACTTACTAGCATGACTCTAATATCACCATCTTTATATCTCAAAACAATCATAAGGAATCAAACTTCACATAGTATTCAATGCACTTTATATGAAAGTTTTTATTATATCCCTCTTGGATGTCTAACATATTAGGACTAAATTCATAACCAAAGCAAATTACCATACTGTTTAGAGAGAATCTCAAAATAATATAAGCGAAGCATGAGAGTTCAACAATTTCTATAAAATAAAGCCACCGCCGTGCTCTAAAAAGATATAAGTGAAGCACTAGAGCAAAATTGCCTAGCTCAAAAGATATAAGTGAAGCACATAGAGTATTCTAATAAATTCACGATTAATGCGTGTCCCTTTCAAAAGGTGTGTACAGCAAGGATAATTGTGGCAAACTAAAAAGTAAAGACTCATATCATACAAGACGCTCCAAGCAAAACACATATCATATGGTGAAACAATATAGCCTCAAGTAAATTTACCGATAGACGAGGACGAAAGAGGGGATGCCTTCCGGGGCATCCCCAAGATTAGGCTCTTGGTTGTCCTTGAATATTACCTTGGGTTGCCTTGAACATCCCCAAGCTTAGTCTCTTGCCACTCCTTATTCCATAGTCCATCAAATCTTTACCCAAAACTTGAAAACTTCACAACACAAAACTCAACAGAAAACTCATGAGATCCGTTAGTATAAGAAAATAAAATCACCACTTTTGGTACTGTTGTGAACTCATTATTTATTTATATTGGTGTAATATCTACTGTATTCCAATTTCTCCATGGTTCATACCCCCCGATACTACCCATAGATTCATCAAAATAAGCAAACAACACATAGAAAACAGAATCTGTAAAAAAACATAACAGTCTGCGAAGATCTGAATTTTTATAATACTTATGTAACTCCAAAAATTCTGAAAAATTAGGACAACATATAAAATTTGTATATAAATCTTGTGTAAAAAATTCAGGGTTTTTCGTTGCTTTTGTGTATTACTAAAATTCTGCAACTGGACACAAAAGTTTCTGTTTTTCAGCAAGATCAGATCAACTATCACCGTAAGCCATCCCAAAGGTCTTACTTGGCCCAAACACTAATTAAAACTTGAAAACACATCTATTAGAGGCTAGATGAAAAATTATTGAAAAATAGAACAAAAAAAGCAAGAACAAAAATAAAATTGGATTGCCTCCCAACATGCACTATTGTTTAACGCCCCTAGCTAGGCATTGAGATTTCAATGATGCTCACATGAAAGATAATAATTGAAACACAAAGAGAGCATCATAAAGCATGTGAAAAACAAATTTAAGTCTAACATGATTCCTATGCATAGGCATTTTATAAGCAAACAAATTACCAAGACAAGCAAAAAAACTAGCATCTGCACGGAAGAAGAAAGAAACAATAGCAATCTCAACATAACGAGAGTCAATTTAGTGACATGAAAATTTCTACATCCATATTTTTCTCTCTCATAATAATTACATGTAGGATCATAATCAAATTCAATAATATAACTATTACATAAAATATTCTCTTCATGATCCACATGCATGCAAAGTTGACACTCTTCCAAAATAGTGGGATTATCATTAAATAAAGTCATGACCTCTCCAAGCCCATTTTTATCAAAAATTTCATAAGATTGATCATACTCCAAAGTAGTGGGATCATTATTACCTAGAGTTGACACTCTTCCAAACACACTTTCAATATTATTGCAAACATATTCATCATGAGGCTTAAATAAATTTTCAAGATCATAAAAAAAATCACCCCAATCATGATCATCGCAACAAGTAGTGGATCTAGTAAAACTAGCATCCCCAAGCTTAGGGTTTTGCATATCATTAGCACAACTGACATTAATAGAATTTATAGTAGAACCATTGCAATCATGCTTTTCATCCAAGGAGCTATCGTGAATCACTTCATAGATTTCTTCTTTTAACACTTCATCACAATTTTCAGATTCACGAATTTCAAGCAAAACTTCATAAAGATAATCTAGTGCACTCAAATCACTAGAAATTGGTTCATCATAATTGGATCTCTTAAAAAGATTAGCAAGTGGATGAGGATCCATAAACTTTTAGCAAGCAAAGATGCAAGCAAAAAGAAAGCACATGGTAACACAAGCAAACAAAAGATCAAACGGAAAGAAGGCAAACAAAAAGGCAAATATTTTGTGTTTTTCTGAAATCATTTTAGAAGTGGGGGAGAGGAAAACGAGAGGCAAATGGCGAATAATGTAATGCAAGAGATGAGAGTTTATGATGGGTACTTGGTAGGCTTGACGTAGATCTCCCTGGTAACAGCGCCAGAAATTCTTCCTGCTACTTCTTGAGCTTGCGTTGGTTTTTTCCTTGAAGAGAAAAGGGTGATGCAGCACAGTAGAGATAAGTATTTCCCTCAGTTCAGAACCAAGGTATCAATCCAGTAGGAGAAACGCACAAGTCCCCAATAGATGCACCTTCACAAACAATCAAACACTTGCACCCAACGCAATAAAAGGGTTGTCAATCCCTTCACGGTCACTTGCAAAGGTGAGATCTGATAGAGATAGATAAAACTAGATAACTAAATATTTTTGGGTTTTTTGGTTTATAGATCTGAAAATAAAAGATTGCAAGATAGTAGATCGGAAACAAGTATGATGCAAAATAGACCCGGGGGCCATAGGTTTCACTAGAGGCTTCTCTCTTGAAGGCAAATAATACGGTGGGTGAACAAATTACTGTCGAGCAATTGATAGAAAAGGGGGGGGGGGGGGGGGGGGGGGGGGGGGGGGGGGGGGGGGGGGGGGGGGGGGGGGGGGGGGGGGGGGGGGGGGGGGGGGGGGGGGGGGGGGGGGGGGGGGGGGGGGGGGGGGGGGGGGGGGGGGGGGGGGGGGGGGGGGGGGGGGGGGGGGGGGGGGGGGGGGGGGGGGGGGGGGGGGGGGGGGGGGGGGGGGGGGGGGGGGGGGGGGGGGGGGGGGGGGGGGGGGGGGGGGGGGGGGGGGGGGGGGGGGGGGGGGGGGGGGGGGGGGGGGGGGGGGGGGGGGGGGGGGGGGGGGGGGGGGGGGGGGGGGGGGGGGGGGGGGGGGGGGGGGGGGGGGGGGGGGGGGGGGGGGGGGGGGGGGGGGGGGGGGGGGGGGGGGGGGGGGGGGGGGGGGGGGGGGGGGGGGGGGGGGGGGGGGGGGGGGGGGGGGGGGGGGGGGGGGGGGGGGGGGGGGGGGGGGGGGGGGGGGGGGGGGGGGGGGGGGGGGGGGGGGGGGGGGGGGGGGGGGGGGGGGGGGGGGGGGGGGGGGGGGGGGGGGGGGGGGGGGGGGGGGGGGGGGGGGGGGGGGGGGGGGGGGGGGGGGGGGGGGGGGGGGGGGGGGGGGGGGGGGGGGGGGGGGGGGGGGGGGGGGGGGGGGGGGGGGGGGGGGGGGGGGGGGGGGGGGGGGGGGGGGGGGGGGGGGGGGGGGGGGGGGGGGGGGGGAAATTATAGATACGTTGGAGACGTATCATGTAGGCCCCCCTAGAGCGTCGAAGATCACAGTGTCTTCGGTAATGAGCTCATTGAACTCCAGTCTCACATTGCAAGGGACGGTCTGTGTAAAAAAACCAAAAAACAAACACATTGCATTACGGGAAATAGCAAGAAAAACAAAAGAAAAATTGTTATAGAAGGTTCATGTAATGCGTTACCGCTGCAGGAACAAAGCACATCTGGAAGTAGATGCCAAACAGCGTGCCACTTGAAAGGTCGGTTGCGCACCTTGACTTGCACACTGGACATGGTGGCGGCTGCTCCATTCTACATATAATATAATTGAAACTAAGATTGTGTTTGATAGCGAAGTATTGAAAAATTAAAGTATTGGAAAACCGCAGTAATTTAACAAGTAGGTACAAGCGGATGGTGACGGGTTGGGGCCTAAGTATATAAATACTTTGTACACTAGTAATTGCATACACAAATAAACAAAATTTCTACACTAGTAATTATCACTAGCTATAATTTCTACACAAAATTAGGGGATTTTTACACTAGTAATTATCACTGGCTACAATTTCTACACAAAGCAATCCATGCAACTAACTTTGGATTCTACATGACACAAAGCAATCCATGATATATATATATATACTAAAATTTCTACACAATTAAAGCAATCCCCTAATCAACTACAAGAATCCCAATGGATCCCGGCGGCGTGTCCGCGAACGGAGGACGTGGGAGAGTGGAGAGGAAGGAGATGCGATGGGAGGAGTAGTGGATCTAACATTGGTGCCGGCGAGGGGCGGCGACGGGGCCGGCAACGGGGCGTCGACGGGGCGGCGGCGGCGGCTTTGATCAGGGGGAGGGGTGTGAAATGAGAGAGAGCGGTGACTTAGGCCTTTTACTAAGTTGACTCAGATAGGTTATCGCTGGCGTTGGGAGAAAGGGCAACGCCATAGCTAATAACAGGCCAAATAAAAAAAACTAAGATTAATAATGAAAGACTTGGCAAAATAAAAGACTCAAAATTTGAACTGGTGGTAAAGAAATAAAATTCCTAAAATGATAAAAACTGTAAAAATAATGATGACAAAAAAGCATAATATAATTAAATACTTCATCAAATGGGAAAAGTGTTTCTGGCGTGCAAAGAAAAAGAACGCCAGCACTGACAAAATAACTATGGCCTGCAAAAAAAACCAACGTCACCAATGGTTTCCAAATGGTGAGTGTATATGAGCCAATAGATTTGTGGCGTTTACAAAACAAGCAACGCCAGCACTATGCTTGTAAAGCTGACGTGCTGATTTGGCCTGCGCCAGCACTATTTAAGAAAACTAGTGCTGGCGTGAATGTAAAATGCTGCGCCACCAACGAAAGTTGTGGCTAGCACTTTTTCCACTAGTGCAAGGTTGCTTGAGAGTGTAATACGTTCAACCTACGTCATGTGCGGATTGATAAATCTTAGGTGATCGACTCAAGGAAAATTATGGTTGTCCCACAAGTGCTTATTTGGCCAAAGTGATTGTGGATGATGAGCAGTACCCCCCCACCCGGGCTCCCGCGTGCAAATTCCTCGAGGCAAAGGAGTCAAAGGTATCTTTGACTCCTAAACCCCCTTCTCTTCACTTCCGAGTCTCCGCGGATATTTTTCATGATGTGGAGGGTGGTAGTGATGAGGATGATAACCAACCTGTTCATAGGCTTGCATAAGTTCATGTCTACTCTAAAGGGGAACTAGCTCAATAAGTTTCGTTTTCTTATGGATCTTGTTGTTGAGCACTCCAATACCATAAAATAACCGCAGGAGGTGAGAATAAACAAACAGAGTAAAAAAATACCAATAGTAAGAAATACTGCAAATAACAGAAAATAGAAAATAAATGGATTTTTTCGGGGAAGAAATATATTTCATATGAAAAAAAGAAGATAGTACTATAGTCAAGGCGGTCCATCTTGTTGACGTCTGCCGATCTACTGCTATATGCACGCGCGGCGAAGCCCATTTTAGGCCCTGTGGTTGGTGGGAATTTCTTATCATTTTGCCCTACGTGTCAACCCAGACCACCACAAGAGGAAGGGAGAGTTCCCCGGCGGCGTTGGTTGGAGCAAGCTAGCCCGATGGCGGCCGCGCTGCTGCGCCACGTCCGGTGGCTCCTGGTTGAGCACCCCGCCGTCGCCTCCTTCCACTGGCGCCCGGGCACAACGCTCGCGGCGTCGCCGTCCTTCCCCGCCGCCGTCATCTGCGCCTACCTCGCCACGGTGCTCCTCCTCCACCGCCGCATCCTGCCCCTCCCGTCCCTCCCGCCGCGCGCCCTCCGCGCCGTCTCCGCGCTGCACAACTGCGTCCTCCTCGCCGTCTCCGCCGCGATGGCCGCCGGCTGCGTGCTCTCCGCGGCGGCCACGGCGCCGTCGCCGCGGTGGGTTTTCTGCTTCCCCCCGGGCAGCGCCACGGAGCCGTCGGGCCCGGTCTTCTTCTGGGCGCACGTCTTCTACCTCTCCAAGATCTACGAGCTCGGCGACACGCTGCTCATCCTCCTCGCCCGCCGCCCGCTCACCCTGCTCCACGTCTACCACCACGCCGTCGTCATCGCCATGTGCTACCTCTGGCTCGCCACGCGCCAGTCGCTCATGCCCGTCGCGCTCGTCACCAACGCCGGCGTCCACGTCGTCATGTACGCCTACTACCTCTGCTGCACCCTCGGCCTCCGCTGGCCGCCGCGCTGGAAGCGCGCCGTCACCGAGCTGCAGATCCTGCAGTTCCTCTTCAGCTTCGCCGCCTCCGTCGTCATGCTCTGGTTCCACTTCGCCGGCGGCGGCTGCGAGGGGATGGCCGGGTGGACCTTCAACGCCGTCTTCAACGCCTCCCTGCTCGCGCTCTTCCTCGACTTCCACGGCGCTGCCTACGCCGCCAAGGCCAAGGCCAAGAAGCGCAGCAGCAGCAGCCCCGCCAATGGCGATGTGGGGAAATCAGAGTGACCACCTGCGCGCGTGAAGAGGGAATTTTTGTTTTAGATACACATTTCTGATTGATTCCAGGCTTGTTTGATTGGTGAAATGCAATGGCCTTCCATTTTTGACAATTCTAGTTCAAATTTTCCAAATCATCAAGGTGTTCATGCAGCAGGCCAATCACAATAACTTCTTGATCGATTCCTTTGCTTTCTAATGTGAACTTCTGCGAGTTCTTCAGCTTTTGCTTCACTCTGAATGCGACGTAGATTCGGCCATAGCAGTCGCTTCTGTCAGGACCATTTTCTTCTTTCAGCTTTTAACAATTCTGGTTCAATTTTGCAGCAGGCGAATGACAGTAACATCTTGATTGATTCCTTTGCTTTCTAACGCGAACTTGTGTGACTTCTGCAGCTTTTGATTCGGTCTGAAACTCTTAATGCAAGGTAGATTCAGCGATACCAGTCGCTACTGTCTGAGACTATTTTTTGTGTTTCTTTCATGAATTTTTCGTTCTTTCTTCAGAGCAAGATTAGTTGGACATTGCATCGTACATGATCAAAATTCAAACATCAGTAAGGTATTTCTCATGTTAGGTTTAGCATTCCGATACCTAGTTTTGGGCGAGTGAAGAGCGGACTGAAGATTTTTTTTCTTTTACCACAAGAACCAACATAGGAATAGTATATATTCTGGGCGAGTGAAGAGAGAACTCAAGATTTTTTTACCACAAGCCCCTTTCTGTTGCTTCTGCATATGAAGCGGCTTTTACATCTAGACCGGATGATCTGTTCGCAGATTTCATATGGGGGAAGAACTATGCGACTAACCGGTGCAGGTTGTTTCTCTGGCTGCCGCACCGTAGCCGATTGTTCACCAATGATCGTCGATTCCGAAGAAACCTGACCGACTCAGATTCTTTGATTCCACATATTTCTGATTGATTCCAGGCCTGTTTGATTTGTGAAATGCATTGGCCTTCCATTTTTGACAATTCTAGTTCAAATTTTGCAAATCATCAAGGTGTTTATGCAGCAGGTGTATGACAATAGCATCTTGATTCATCCATTCCTCTGTTTTTCTAATATGAACTTCTGCTAGTTCTTCAGTTTTTGCTTCATCAGTCTGAATGCGTCATAGATTCAGCAATGGCAGTCGATTCTATAATGACAATTTTTATCTTTTTTATGGAATTTTCTTTCCTCGGAGCAAGATTAATTGGACAATGCATAGTATAGTAGTAACAAAATTCAAACATCACTAAGGTAGCACCTCTGACGTTAGGTTTAGCCTTGTGATAGCAGGTTTTGGGCGACCGAAGTGAGAAGTGAATAATTTTTTACCACAAGAACCAACATAGGAGTACTTTGGGAGTAAATTGCCAAAAACCACCACAATTGCGTCGGTCAGTGCCGAAAACCACCATTTTCATAAAAGTTTGCTGAAAACATCGATTTTAAGTAATTTTTTGCTGAAAGCAAAACGACGCTTAACCAGGTCTTCATACAAGAACTGACGGCGGGGCCCTTCCGTCAGGGCCACGTGGCATGGGATAACGTTTGGGTGGGACGGTCAGCGTTGCTGCCATGTGGGGTCCATCAGTCATAGGAAGAAAAAATAAAAGAAAAAAATGCACTCTTTATCTCACGGGAGGGCCGGCGCCTCGATCGGCCGCCTCGCACGGGAGGGCCGGCAGCCGCACCCGCCGGAGCACCGCCGGCCGGCGAGCCAGGGCGTGAGCAGAGCAAGGCAACGGTTTCCCATTTTTTGTGCAGAGAGAGAGCGCTTCGCCAGAGCACCACCACCATAGAAGGCGCGGCTAACGGCCTCCATCGACCTCACAGCCATGTCCAGGAACAACGCCCTGCTCCTCTACGTCCTCGTGCGCCTTGATTTGGACGGAGGCGTCCCGACCGCAACACGCACGTCTTCTTCATCCTCTCCGGCCGGACGCCATCGTCTCCAAAATTCGTTGACGCCACTGCACCGTCGACCTCCTTGACTCCTCCATCGACTCCGAGAAGGCGCTACACACACGCTTGACAAGATACGGGCCATGGCCGCTCACGCTGCTCACGCCACTCCCCCAGCGCCCGGCCGTCCATGGCGCGCCACCACACGTCGACTCCGGCGTCTCCTCGGCCGCGGGAGCCTCCTAGCCCGACGCCTCTGATCAACATCTCCAAACCACCACCGGCAGCTCCACCGGCTCCTGCGGCCCGCAGCGGCGATTGGCAGGGAGCTCATGGCCGGAGGCCATGGAGGCGTTGCGGCCATGGTGTGCGTCGGGCGCCAGGGAGGTGGAGCTCAGGGGTGGGGGAAGGAAGGAGGAGAGCGGCGCTAGAGTCGGGGCTGGCGACGCTCGGCTCGCCGGAGGCCGTCGTCGGGCGGCAGCGCGCGGAGCAGTGCGGTGCGGGTGGCACGAGCAGCGGCCGGTCGCTGCACACAATGTGCACGATAAAATGCACAAGCATGCTGACAGGTGGGCCTTTTTGTTATCTTAACGTTAAATTTTGGTGCCAGGTCAATCATGAAAGTGGGCCCCGTCAGTCATATTTCGCATCAAACGGGTCTCAATTGATCGCTTAGTGCTTTTGGCAACGCATGACTGGAAATCAGTGTTTTCGGTAAGCTTTTATGAGAACGGTGGTTTTCGGCAGTAAGCGACGCAATTGTGGTGGTTTTCGGCACTAAGAGACGAGTTCACACTAGCAGCCACACCACATTGTTTGAAATTTCAAAGCATGAAAACTAAGAATTTTAATATTGAAATTTGAACATAAAAATCTATCGCTATAAGTTTTAAGATATGCCAATATCAAATTCTTGGTGGGGGGGGGGGGGGGGGGGGGGGGGGGGGGGGGGGGGGGATCCGCTCAATACGTAGAGAAAGCATGTGTTGGCCCTTGTTGACTACATTGATCCTAAAGCATTTTCTCCCGAATACGAGGGAGACACGTACATTCTACACTATTTCAACACATCCACGTGACCAAATGCGCGCACCGTAGTGCATGGCTTCTGGGGGATTCCGGCTTCTGGATGTTGAAGACTCAATTAGTTTCACCTAACCTGAGCACGTGTAGTCAATTAAATACAAACTAGATAATTTGTCTGTCAGGGACTAACTATGGAATTCCCCTAAAAAATGGAACGGTTATTTTTTGCCGGCGAGAAACAATTAATTAGTTAAAAATTAATTATGAGCTGTTAATGAAAGTGTCATCTTCCGAAACATTGGACCGTGGGCTGTTTGCCAATTCAATCATGGGCCTAAGCCCAGACATTGGACCGTGGGCTGTTTGCCAATTCAATCATGGGCCTAAGCCCAGGCCCACGACTCCCTATATCAGAGGCGTTGGCAACTCCAGTCGAGACTCAGTTCATCCTCACACATAAACCAGCCGTCATCTATTGATGTTGCTTCCGGTGATTCCACCCCGTCGACCGCGTGCACGACCGTTCGGGAGAGCAGGCCTCCGAAACCCCTCCCTTCGCGATCCTACACCGGGAGAAGGGTGATAAGGTTTTGGGGAGCGTCTCGGCGCGACTGGTCCAGTTCGTCTTCGTCCTTGTCCTCTGCTTCGTTTACTTCCCATACACTGAATCCATGGTTGACGATTCCACCGCCAAGAAGAAGGCTGCGCAGGAAGCCGCAGCCGCTGCGGCCTACAGGGGGTATGATTTGTTCATCCCCTATTTACTCGCCCATGTGCTAGCCGTATTTACTATGTTCATAGATGTTTCGGTTCTATGCTCGGTACACGTTCACATATTTAGATATCGGTATGAGCTTCATACTACCTTTTGCAAGCATCTTGATTTTTTCATGGATTAAATTAATAAAAAAATTCTAATATATCTAGCAGGTATTCCCAGGTCAAACCCGACGTTGACCTGATGTGTCATGGTTTTGACCACATCTTGATGCAACATTTGTCCCACATCTCTTATAATATTAGGTAGAAATAGTCCCTAACAAGAGTATTCCGCAGTCAAATCCAGTTTTGACTTTTGATGGCACTATTTTGATTACATCATCACTGTAAGGTGGAATAGGACCACATGCCATCTCTCTCCCCCTCTCTATTGTTCGTTCCCAGATGATCCCCTTCCCCTCTCTTTGTCTCTCGACTCGCTCGTCCTCTCTAGCGAGCTAGCTACCACCGCCACTGAATCCTCCCTCTCATCGGTCCAATGAACGCTTGTGAGAACGATGCCTTCGCTTTTAATGCCCATCTCTTCATGAAATTAGGGTTTGCGATCGGACCTCATCTCATGGGAGGCTTCTAGGCGACGAAGAATTGTGCTCCCCCCTCGTCGGTTTAGACATCATCCGCCACCTATCCTCACCCGGCCGTCCTGGTGACCATACCCATCAATAATCTCCTAGAGTAGCACTGTTGCCTCACTCTCTGCATTGTGTAGTGCACATTTAAAGCGGGTGGGGCTGCTCCTATCGCTAGAGCAACACCAATGGCTCGGTGCGAGAGAGAGAGAGATTTTCTCTCAATGACATGTGGCCCTATGCCACCTTACATTGATGTTGTGGCCAAAACCATGTCACACAAGACCAAATTCGGGTTTGACTGAGGAATATCGTTGCTAGGGACTAACTATAGCACGTGTTAAGAGTTGAGGGACGAGGTTGCAGCAAAAATAGATTCAAGGACGAAAGCCACACTTCGCGATAAGTTGAGGGGCGAAAAATGCACTTTGCTCTTATATATATAAAGCTCGGCGAAAGCTTGTTTAGACAGTATGTGATCTCTTCTATCGCCACATGTTTGACATACTTTGCAGGTAGTGCCTACCTATCGTATCGTTGTATGGTCTAGCATGATGGACGATCCCCGGAAACCTTAAGATGCGTAAATCTACAAGAAAGAGGGGGTGAGAGTCGAATGCTCCGCTATTTCTTGTCACCCGGACAACAAACCACATTAAACTTATGACGGTACGCATTCCTACGTGGAGCAACCAGATGTGGCATCGGACGCTTAGATCACGTTTCCCTAAGCATCCCAATCCTCTTAGAACCATTTATTTTCCTTGTGCTCTTTGGGGTGGATGAAAAGTATCATAGCTCGTGAGCACATGTGACAGGACTCCCAAAAGGAAAATGGATGATACGAGAAGAGAACATCACGTTGGAAGAAACACAACTATAAGAAGCACCAAACACCATTCTTGCATGGATAGGTGGATCGACACATTAAATATTCACATGGTGTTTGCATTATCCTCCTCGTCCCCATGTGACCTACATTGTCTAATTCTTCAATATCTTCGTTTCCCTCTTTATAAAATGTACTAATAAATAACGAGTGTTAGGTGTGACCTGCATAGACGTAAGTGAACCCTACATACTCCATGTGGTTCATAAATTATAAACAGTATACTTTTGGGCATTGGTCTACGATAATTATTGAGGAAAAAGTGAATTATAATTTATATTTTGGCCTAATGTACTATGGTAATTAGTGGCTATGACAGAGCAATTATACAAACATTATACGACCTAACTAGGCGAGTGACAATAATCTCTTGATCTAGTTTTTAGTTCAGTCTGAATGTGACCTACATTCAACGATAGCAGTCGCTACTGTTAGGTCTACTTTTATCTCTTTTTTTAATATTATTTTTCTTCCTTCAGAGCAAGATTAGTTTACTTTTGTCTTTTTTTTTTAAAAATATTACTTTCTTCCTTCAGAGCAAGATTAGTTGGAAAACATATCGTACATGGAAAAAGAATCAAACAGTACTAAACCACATATGATGCTGGGTTTAGCTTTGTGATATAAGATTTTTGCGTGAGTGAAGAGAGAATTGAAGAATTTTAGCACAAGAACCATCATAGAAGATTTTTTGAGAACTCATTCTAAAGTACCCCAAGCTGACCACTTTATACCACATTATCTTTTTAGGAATTATACCACATTGTTCGATTTTTCTTCCACGAACACGCCTAGAAGTCGTTGTATGTCCTAGCATATCAGACGATCCCCAGTAATCTTGAGATGCAGAACACTCCAGAGTGGAGGGTTTGAAACTCCACCGCCCTGATATCTTTGTTACCAGGACAACTAACCACTTTAAACTTATGTTGGTACCTAGGACTATGTAGAGCAACCACACGTAGGATACCAGATATGGCATTTGACACTTCGATCGTGTTTCCCTATGCATCCCAATCCTTCTCGTCAATTTTATTTTTCTTTTATGCCTTCTGGGATGGATGAAGTATCAACGAAGACATGTGATGGGACTCTAGACTCCCAAAAGGAAGAAGCATGCATGAGAAGAGAGATGACACATGGAAAGGAACTTATTAGGAGTGTCCAAATACCATTGGTGTATCATAGGTCGATCAACATATTAAATATCACTGATATCCCAAGTGTTGTCTACATTATCCTCCTCGTCCTCATGTGGTCTACATTGTCGAGTTCTTTAGTGTCTTTCTTTCCCTCTTTACAGAACATACTAATCAATAATGAGTGATAGGTGTGAGCTACATGGGCATAAGTCCGAGTGAGCATTTCTTACTTCCATGTGGTCCAGAAAATAACATCGCTTTTGGACATCACTCGATGCTGGAGTACCCGACTCTCTGGGCTCCTCGCAGTCGAGAGCACCTGTTGGCCGCCCATTTCCGGCTGGCTGGCCATGGGAGCCTTTCGGGGATGATGTGAGCCGTTCGACCTGCCTAGTCGGCTCGCGCCCGGCGACCAGGGCGGAGGGTCCATGACGGGTGTGAGGGAGTTATGGACTAAGGGGTCCTCAGGGGGTCGGCCCATCGAATATGGGCCGGACTGGTGAAGCCGCATAACGACAGAAGATCTATGAAGCCGTGGTGCGCCCTCCAAGTCAAGGATAGGCAGGATCTCTTTACCCCTCATTGTAATCAATCCTCGGTAACCCTAACCCTACCGGTGTCTATATAAACTGAGGGTTGTAGTTTTTAGAGGTAGAGCTACATCCATCACCTCATCACCTTAGGGTTTAGCTCATGCTGATCTCGTGGTAGATCTACTCTATAACCGTATTATACATCCAATACAATCAAGCGGGACGTAGGGTATTACCTCTTCGAGAGGGCCCGAACCTGGGTAAATACCGTGTTCATCGTCCCTTGTTCCCCATCGATCTCAAATCCACAGCTCGGGACCCCTACCCCGAGGTTTGCCGGTTTTGACACCGACATTGGTGCTTTCATTGAGAGTTCCGCTGTTGGATTACCAAAAAGATCAATGGCTCAACCGGTCGTTAGAGACCACAACCGTGCAGAGGGCTTCCCCGTCCCTGATCATCTCTTCGTTTTTGGTGGCGTGTTACTACGCGCCGATCCCACTGGTCGCCTCGACCAGATCGAGGGCTTCGCCCCCATGGAGGGACCGCCGGCTCGGGGGCATCAACCCCGGGGCCAGTAGACCTAAAAGAATCAAGTGTCTCTCAGGGTCTGGCCTTGAAGCCTGACTCTGCTACTTCTTGAGCTTGCATTGGTTTTTCCCTTGAAGAGGAAAGGGTGATGCAGCACAGTAGAGGTAAGTATTTCCCTCAGTTAAGAACCACCCCCCCCCCCCCCCCCCCCCCCCCCCCCCCCCCCCCCCCCCCCCCCCCCCCCCCCCCCCCCCCCCCCCCCCCCCCCCCCCCCCCCCCCCCCCCCCCCCCCCCCCCCCCCCCCCCCCCCCCCCCCCCCCCCCCCAATCAAACAACTTGCACCCAACGTGATAAAGGGGTTGTCAATCCCTTCACGGTCACTTGCAAAAGTGAGATCTGATAGAGATAGACGAAACTAAACAAAAGATAGAGTAAATATTTTTGGGTTTTTGGTTTATAGATCGGAAAGTAAAACATTGCAAAATAGTAGATCGGAAACTAGTATGATGGAAAATAGACCCGAGGGCCATAGGTTTCACTAGAGGCTTCTCTCTTGATAGCAAATAATACGGTGGGTGAACAAATTACTGTTGAGCAATTGATAGAAAAGCGCAAAGTTATGACGATATCTAAGGCAATGATTATGAAATATAGGCATCACGTCTGTGTCAAGTAGACCGAAACAATTCTGCATCTACTACTATTACTCCACACATCGACCGACTCCTGCCTGCATCTAGAGTATTAAGTTCATGAAGAACAGAGTAACGAATTAAGTAAGATGACATGATGTAGCGGAATTAACTCAAGCAATATGATGAAAACCCCATCTTTTTATCCTCGATGGCAACAATACAATACGTGCCTGGCTACCCCTACTTTGTCACTGGGTGAGGACACCGCAAGATTGAACCCAAAGCTAAGCACCTCTCCCATTACAAGAAAAACCAAATCTAGTTGGCCAAACCAAACCGATAATTCGAAGAGAAATACAAAGATATCAAATCATGCATAAAAGAATTCAGAGAAGATTCAATTAATATTCATAGATAAGCTGATCATAAATCCATAATTCATCGGATCTCGACAAACACACTGCAAAGGAAGATTACATCGGATAGATCTCCAAGAACATCGAGGAGAACATGGTATTGAGGGGGGGGGGGGGGGGGGGGGGGGGGGGGGGGGGGGGGGGGGGGGGGGGGGGGGGGGGGGGGGGGGGGGGGGGGGGGGGGGGGGGGGGGGGGGGGGGGGGGGGGGGGGGGGGGGGGGGGGGGGGGGGGGGGGGGGGGGGGGGGGGGGGGGGGGGGGGGGGGGGGGGGGGGGGGGGGGGGGGGGGGGGGGGGGGGGGGGGGGGGGGGGGGGGGGGGGGGGGGGGGGGGGGGGGGGGGGGGGGGGGGGGGGGGGGGGGGGGGGGGGGGGGGGGGGGGGGGGGGGGGGGGGGGGGGGGGGGGGGGGGGGGGGGGGGGGGGGGGGGGGGGGGGGGGGGGGGGGGGGGGGGGGGGGGGGGGGGGGGGGGGGGGGGGGGGGGGGGGGGGGGGGGGGGGGGGGGGGGGGGGGGGGGGGGGGGGGGGGGGGGGGGGGGGGGGGGGGGGGGGGGGGGGGGGGGGGGGGGGGGGGGGGGGGGGGGGGGGGGGGGGGGGGGGGGGGGGGGGGGGGGGGGGGGGGGGGGGGGGGGGGGGGGGGGGGGGGGGGGGGGGGGGGGGGGGGGGGGGGGGGGGGGGGGGGGGGGGGGGGGGGGGGGGGGGGGGGGGGGGGGGGGGGGGGGGGGGGGGGGGGGGGGGGGGGGGGGGGGGGGGGGGGGGGGGGGGGGGGGGGGGGGGGGGGGGGGGGGGGGGGGGGGGGGGGGGGGGGGGGGGGGGGGGGGGGGGGGGGGGGGGGGGGGGGGGGGGGGGGGGGGGGGGGGGGGGGGGGGGGGGGGGGGGGGGGGGGGGGGGGGGGGGGGGGGGGGGGGGGGGGGGGGGGGGGGGGGGGGGGGGGGGGGGGGGGGGGGGGGGGGGGGGGGGGGGGGGGGGGGGGGGGGGGGGGGGGGGGGGGGGGGGGGGGGGGGGGGGGGGGGGGGGGGGGGGGGGGGGGGGGGGGGGGGGGGGGGGGGGGGGGGGGGGGGGGGGGGGGGGGGGGGGGGGGGGGGGGGGGGGGGGGGGGGGGGGGGGGGGGGGGGGGGGGGGGGGGGGGGGGGGGGGGGGGGGGGGGGGGGGGGGGGGGGGGGGGGGGGGGGGGGGGGGGGGGGGGGGGGGGGGGGGGGGGGGGGGGGGGGGGGGGGGGGGGGGGGGGGGGGGGGGGGGGGGGGGGGGGGGGGGGGGGGGGGGGGGGGGGGGGGGGGGGGGGGGGGGGGGGGGGGGGGGGGGGGGGGGGGGGGGGGGGGGGGGGGGGGGGGGGGGGGGGGGGGGGGGGGGGGGGGGGGGGGGGGGGGGGGGGGGGGGGGGGGGGGGGGGGGGGGGGGGGGGGGGGGGGGGGGGGGGGGGGGGGGGGGGGGGGGGGGGGGGGGGGGGGGGGGGGGGGGGGGGGGGGGGGGGGGGGGGGGGGGGGGGGGGGGGGGGGGGGGGGGGGGGGGGGGGGGGGGGGGGGGGGGGGGGGGGGGGGGGGGGGGGGGGGGGGGGGGGGGGGGGGGGGGGGGGGGGGGGGGGGGGGGGGGGGGGGGGGGGGGGGGGGGGGGGGGGGGGGGGGGGGGGGGGGGGGGGGGGGGGGGGGGGGGGGGGGGGGGGGGGGGGGGGGGGGGGGGGGGGGGGGGGGGGGGGGGGGGGGGGGGGGGGGGGGGGGGGGGGGGGGGGGGGGGGGGGGGGGGGGGGGGGGGGGGGGGGGGGGGGGGGGGGGGGGGGGGGGGGGGGGGGGGGGGGGGGGGGGGGGGGGGGGGGGGGGGGGGGGGGGGGGGGGGGGGGGGGGGGGGGGGGGGGGGGGGGGGGGGGGGGGGGGGGGGGGGGGGGGGGGGGGGGGGGGGGGGGGGGGGGGGGGGGGGGGGGGGGGGGGGGGGGGGGGGGGGGGGGGGGGGGGGGGGGGGGGGGGGGGGGGGGGGGGGGGGGGGGGGGGGGGGGGGGGGGGGGGGGGGGGGGGGGGGGGGGGGGGGGGGGGGGGGGGGGGGGGGGGGGGGGGGGGGGGGGGGGGGGGGGGGGGGGGGGGGGGGGGGGGGGGGGGGGGGGGGGGGGGGGGGGGGGGGGGGGGGGGGGGGGGGGGGGGGGGGGGGGGGGGGGGGGGGGGGGGGGGGGGGGGGGGGGGGGGGGGGGGGGGGGGGGGGGGGGGGGGGGGGGGGGGGGGGGGGGGGGGGGGGGGGGGGGGGGGGGGGGGGGGGGGGGGGGGGGGGGGGGGGGGGGGGGGGGGGGGGGGGGGGGGGGGGGGGGGGGGGGGGGGGGGGGGGGGGGGGGGGGGGGGGGGGGGGGGGGGGGGGGGGGGGGGGGGGGGGGGGGGGGGGGGGGGGGGGGGGGGGGGGGGGGGGGGGGGGGGGGGGGGGGGGGGGGGGGGGGGGGGGGGGGGGGGGGGGGGGGGGGGGGGGGGGGGGGGGGGGGGGGGGGGGGGGGGGGGGGGGGGGGGGGGGGGGGGGGGGGGGGGGGGGGGGGGGGGGGGGGGGGGGGGGGGGGGGGGGGGGGGGGGGGGGGGGGGGGGGGGGGGGGGGGGGGGGGGGGGGGGGGGGGGGGGGGGGGGGGGGGGGGGGGGGGGGGGGGGGGGGGGGGGGGGGGGGGGGGGGGGGGGGGGGGGGGGGGGGGGGGGGGGGGGGGGGGGGGGGGGGGGGGGGGGGGGGGGGGGGGGGGGGGGGGGGGGGGGGGGGGGGGGGGGGGGGGGGGGGGGGGGGGGGGGGGGGGGGGGGGGGGGGGGGGGGGGGGGGGGGGGGGGGGGGGGGGGGGGGGGGGGGGGGGGGGGGGGGGGGGGGGGGGGGGGGGGGGGGGGGGGGGGGGGGGGGGGGGGGGGGGGGGGGGGGGGGGGGGGGGGGGGGGGGGGGGGGGGGGGGGGGGGGGGGGGGGGGGGGGGGGGGGGGGGGGGGGGGGGGGGGGGGGGGGGGGGGGGGGGGGGGGGGGGGGGGGGGGGGGGGGGGGGGGGGGGGGGGGGGGGGGGGGGGGGGGGGGGGGGGGGGGGGGGGGGGGGGGGGGGGGGGGGGGGGGGGGGGGGGGGGGGGGGGGGGGGGGGGGGGGGGGGGGGGGGGGGGGGGGGGGGGGGGGGGGGGGGGGGGGGGGGGGGGGGGGGGGGGGGGGGGGGGGGGGGGGGGGGGGGGGGGGGGGGGGGGGGGGGGGGGGGGGGGGGGGGGGGGGGGGGGGGGGGGGGGGGGGGGGGGGGGGGGGGGGGGGGGGGGGGGGGGGGGGGGGGGGGGGGGGGGGGGGGGGGGGGGGGGGGGGGGGGGGGGGGGGGGGGGGGGGGGGGGGGGGGGGGGGGGGGGGGGGGGGGGGGGGGGGGGGGGGGGGGGGGGGGGGGGGGGGGGGGGGGGGGGGGGGGGGGGGGGGGGGGGGGGGGGGGGGGGGGGGGGGGGGGGGGGGGGGGGGGGGGGGGGGGGGGGGGGGGGGGGGGGGGGGGGGGGGGGGGGGGGGGGGGGGGGGGGGGGGGGGGGGGGGGGGGGGGGGGGGGGGGGGGGGGGGGGGGGGGGGGGGGGGGGGGGGGGGGGGGGGGGGGGGGGGGGGGGGGGGGGGGGGGGGGGGGGGGGGGGGGGGGGGGGGGGGGGGGGGGGGGGGGGGGGGGGGGGGGGGGGGGGGGGGGGGGGGGGGGGGGGGGGGGGGGGGGGGGGGGGGGGGGGGGGGGGGGGGGGGGGGGGGGGGGGGGGGGGGGGGGGGGGGGGGGGGGGGGGGGGGGGGGGGGGGGGGGGGGGGGGGGGGGGGGGGGGGGGGGGGGGGGGGGGGGGGGGGGGGGGGGGGGGGGGGGGGGGGGGGGGGGGGGGGGGGGGGGGGGGGGGGGGGGGGGGGGGGGGGGGGGGGGGGGGGGGGGGGGGGGGGGGGGGGGGGGGGGGGGGGGGGGGGGGGGGGGGGGGGGGGGGGGGGGGGGGGGGGGGGGGGGGGGGGGGGGGGGGGGGGGGGGGGGGGGGGGGGGGGGGGGGGGGGGGGGGGGGGGGGGGGGGGGGGGGGGGGGGGGGGGGGGGGGGGGGGGGGGGGGGGGGGGGGGGGGGGGGGGGGGGGGGGGGGGGGGGGGGGGGGGGGGGGGGGGGGGGGGGGGGGGGGGGGGGGGGGGGGGGGGGGGGGGGGGGGGGGGGGGGGGGGGGGGGGGGGGGGGGGGGGGGGGGGGGGGGGGGGGGGGGGGGGGGGGGGGGGGGGGGGGGGGGGGGGGGGGGGGGGGGGGGGGGGGGGGGGGGGGGGGGGGGGGGGGGGGGGGGGGGGGGGGGGGGGGGGGGGGGGGGGGGGGGGGGGGGGGGGGGGGGGGGGGGGGGGGGGGGGGGGGGGGGGGGGGGGGGGGGGGGGGGGGGGGGGGGGGGGGGGGGGGGGGGGGGGGGGGGGGGGGGGGGGGGGGGGGGGGGGGGGGGGGGGGGGGGGGGGGGGGGGGGGGGGGGGGGGGGGGGGGGGGGGGGGGGGGGGGGGGGGGGGGGGGGGGGGGGGGGGGGGGGGGGGGGGGGGGGGGGGGGGGGGGGGGGGGGGGGGGGGGGGGGGGGGGGGGGGGGGGGGGGGGGGGGGGGGGGGGGGGGGGGGGGGGGGGGGGGGGGGGGGGGGGGGGGGGGGGGGGGGGGGGGGGGGGGGGGGGGGGGGGGGGGGGGGGGGGGGGGGGGGGGGGGGGGGGGGGGGGGGGGGGGGGGGGGGGGGGGGGGGGGGGGGGGGGGGGGGGGGGGGGGGGGGGGGGGGGGGGGGGGGGGGGGGGGGGGGGGGGGGGGGGGGGGGGGGGGGGGGGGGGGGGGGGGGGGGGGGGGGGGGGGGGGGGGGGGGGGGGGGGGGGGGGGGGGGGGGGGGGGGGGGGGGGGGGGGGGGGGGGGGGGGGGGGGGGGGGGGGGGGGGGGGGGGGGGGGGGGGGGGGGGGGGGGGGGGGGGGGGGGGGGGGGGGGGGGGGGGGGGGGGGGGGGGGGGGGGGGGGGGGGGGGGGGGGGGGGGGGGGGGGGGGGGGGGGGGGGGGGGGGGGGGGGGGGGGGGGGGGGGGGGGGGGGGGGGGGGGGGGGGGGGGGGGGGGGGGGGGGGGGGGGGGGGGGGGGGGGGGGGGGGGGGGGGGGGGGGGGGGGGGGGGGGGGGGGGGGGGGGGGGGGGGGGGGGGGGGGGGGGGGGGGGGGGGGGGGGGGGGGGGGGGGGGGGGGGGGGGGGGGGGGGGGGGGGGGGGGGGGGGGGGGGGGGGGGGGGGGGGGGGGGGGGGGGGGGGGGGGGGGGGGGGGGGGGGGGGGGGGGGGGGGGGGGGGGGGGGGGGGGGGGGGGGGGGGGGGGGGGGGGGGGGGGGGGGGGGGGGGGGGGGGGGGGGGGGGGGGGGGGGGGGGGGGGGGGGGGGGGGGGGGGGGGGGGGGGGGGGGGGGGGGGGGGGGGGGGGGGGGGGGGGGGGGGGGGGGGGGGGGGGGGGGGGGGGGGGGGGGGGGGGGGGGGGGGGGGGGGGGGGGGGGGGGGGGGGGGGGGGGGGGGGGGGGGGGGGGGGGGGGGGGGGGGGGGGGGGGGGGGGGGGGGGGGGGGGGGGGGGGGGGGGGGGGGGGGGGGGGGGGGGGGGGGGGGGGGGGGGGGGGGGGGGGGGGGGGGGGGGGGGGGGGGGGGGGGGGGGGGGGGGGGGGGGGGGGGGGGGGGGGGGGGGGGGGGGGGGGGGGGGGGGGGGGGGGGGGGGGGGGGGGGGGGGGGGGGGGGGGGGGGGGGGGGGGGGGGGGGGGGGGGGGGGGGGGGGGGGGGGGGGGGGGGGGGGGGGGGGGGGGGGGGGGGGGGGGGGGGGGGGGGGGGGGGGGGGGGGGGGGGGGGGGGGGGGGGGGGGGGGGGGGGGGGGGGGGGGGGGGGGGGGGGGGGGGGGGGGGGGGGGGGGGGGGGGGGGGGGGGGGGGGGGGGGGGGGGGGGGGGGGGGGGGGGGGGGGGGGGGGGGGGGGGGGGGGGGGGGGGGGGGGGGGGGGGGGGGGGGGGGGGGGGGGGGGGGGGGGGGGGGGGGGGGGGGGGGGGGGGGGGGGGGGGGGGGGGGGGGGGGGGGGGGGGGGGGGGGGGGGGGGGGGGGGGGGGGGGGGGGGGGGGGGGGGGGGGGGGGGGGGGGGGGGGGGGGGGGGGGGGGGGGGGGGGGGGGGGGGGGGGGGGGGGGGGGGGGGGGGGGGGGGGGGGGGGGGGGGGGGGGGGGGGGGGGGGGGGGGGGGGGGGGGGGGGGGGGGGGGGGGGGGGGGGGGGGGGGGGGGGGGGGGGGGGGGGGGGGGGGGGGGGGGGGGGGGGGGGGGGGGGGGGGGGGGGGGGGGGGGGGGGGGGGGGGGGGGGGGGGGGGGGGGGGGGGGGGGGGGGGGGGGGGGGGGGGGGGGGGGGGGGGGGGGGGGGGGGGGGGGGGGGGGGGGGGGGGGGGGGGGGGGGGGGGGGGGGGGGGGGGGGGGGGGGGGGGGGGGGGGGGGGGGGGGGGGGGGGGGGGGGGGGGGGGGGGGGGGGGGGGGGGGGGGGGGGGGGGGGGGGGGGGGGGGGGGGGGGGGGGGGGGGGGGGGGGGGGGGGGGGGGGGGGGGGGGGGGGGGGGGGGGGGGGGGGGGGGGGGGGGGGGGGGGGGGGGGGGGGGGGGGGGGGGGGGGGGGGGGGGGGGGGGGGGGGGGGGGGGGGGGGGGGGGGGGGGGGGGGGGGGGGGGGGGGGGGGGGGGGGGGGGGGGGGGGGGGGGGGGGGGGGGGGGGGGGGGGGGGGGGGGGGGGGGGGGGGGGGGGGGGGGGGGGGGGGGGGGGGGGGGGGGGGGGGGGGGGGGGGGGGGGGGGGGGGGGGGGGGGGGGGGGGGGGGGGGGGGGGGGGGGGGGGGGGGGGGGGGGGGGGGGGGGGGGGGGGGGGGGGGGGGGGGGGGGGGGGGGGGGGGGGGGGGGGGGGGGGGGGGGGGGGGGGGGGGGGGGGGGGGGGGGGGGGGGGGGGGGGGGGGGGGGGGGGGGGGGGGGGGGGGGGGGGGGGGGGGGGGGGGGGGGGGGGGGGGGGGGGGGGGGGGGGGGGGGGGGGGGGGGGGGGGGGGGGGGGGGGGGGGGGGGGGGGGGGGGGGGGGGGGGGGGGGGGGGGGGGGGGGGGGGGGGGGGGGGGGGGGGGGGGGGGGGGGGGGGGGGGGGGGGGGGGGGGGGGGGGGGGGGGGGGGGGGGGGGGGGGGGGGGGGGGGGGGGGGGGGGGGGGGGGGGGGGGGGGGGGGGGGGGGGGGGGGGGGGGGGGGGGGGGGGGGGGGGGGGGGGGGGGGGGGGGGGGGGGGGGGGGGGGGGGGGGGGGGGGGGGGGGGGGGGGGGGGGGGGGGGGGGGGGGGGGGGGGGGGGGGGGGGGGGGGGGGGGGGGGGGGGGGGGGGGGGGGGGGGGGGGGGGGGGGGGGGGGGGGGGGGGGGGGGGGGGGGGGGGGGGGGGGGGGGGGGGGGGGGGGGGGGGGGGGGGGGGGGGGGGGGGGGGGGGGGGGGGGGGGGGGGGGGGGGGGGGGGGGGGGGGGGGGGGGGGGGGGGGGGGGGGGGGGGGGGGGGGGGGGGGGGGGGGGGGGGGGGGGGGGGGGGGGGGGGGGGGGGGGGGGGGGGGGGGGGGGGGGGGGGGGGGGGGGGGGGGGGGGGGGGGGGGGGGGGGGGGGGGGGGGGGGGGGGGGGGGGGGGGGGGGGGGGGGGGAAAAGTGTTTTATGAACTTCCTAATATCAATCATCCAATAGCTAAAAAGATTGTCACTATTATCCTTATGCGTGAATTTGATTTTATAATACAAGAAGCTAGGGATATTTTTGCCTTCTATAAAAAGGATGTTGAACACCCTCCAATTATAGATATCCTCCATGATAAAGAAACTATGCGTAGTTTGGAATCTAGGGACTATCAATCTTATAGTGAAAATCTTAGGAGGAGAGTTCCCCATTCAGAGATATCTCAATCTTTATATCTTGAGGCTTTTGAAGAGTTTGATTGGATAACTAGGGGAATTTATGTAGGATTTAATAGGGACTGGTTGAATAAAATGATGAAGGAACCCGTTAGAAACGAGCTACGTATTTTATATGATGATATATACGGTGATGATCCCGACTATGGGTTTATGAATGTTAAAATTACCAATCAAAGTCCCTTTCATGATTTAAGTTCATCTACTAGAAGAGAAATAAATGAAAGGATAGAATTGCTAAGACGAGTTTTGGAAGAATTGATGAGAAAGGAATTGCATGCCAAAGATGATAATACTTAGATCTATTCGTGTTTTATGCCTAGCTAAGGGCGTTAAACAATAGAGCTTGTTGGAAGGCAACCCAATTTTATTTTTGTTTTTGCTTTTTAGGTTCTGTTTTGCAATAAATATTTCATCTAGCCTCTGGTTAGGTGTGGTTTTGTGTTTTAATTAGTGTTTGTGCCAAGTAAGACCTTTGAGATGGCTTACGGTGATAGTTGATTTGATCCTGCTGAAAAACAGAAACTTTTGCGCCCAGTCCCAGAATTGTTTAAATTCACTGGAGGGTGGTATAACTCTGAATTTTTTACACAAGATTTATATACGATTTTCCTATGTTGTCCTAATTTTTCAGAAGTTTTGGAGTTACATAAGTATTGGAACAATTCAGATCTTCGCAGACTGTTCTGTTTTTGACAGATTCTGTTTTTTATGTGTTGTTTGCTTATTTTGATGAGTCTATGGCTAGTATCGGGGGGTATGAGCCATGGAAAAGTTGGAATACAATAGATATTACACAAATATAAATAAAGAATGAGTTCACAACATTACCAAAAGTGGTGATTTATTTTCTTATACTAACGGAGGTTATGAGAATTTCTGTTGAGTTTTGTGTTGTGAAGTTTTCAAGTTTTGGGTAAGGGGGGGGGGGGGGGGGGGGGGGGGGGGGGGGGGGGGGGGGGGGGGGGGGGGGGGGGGGGGGGGGGGGGGGGGGGGGGGGGGGGGGGGGGGGGGGGGGGGGGGGGGGGGGGGGGGGGGGGGGGGGGGGGGGGGGGGGGGGGGGGGGGGGGGGGGGGGGGGGGGGGGGGGGGGGGGGGGGGGGGGGGGGGGGGGGGGGGGGGGGGGGGGGGGGGGGGGGGGGGGGGGGGGGGGGGGGGGGGGGGGGGGGGGGGGGGGGGGGGGGGGGGGGGGGGGGGGGGGGGGGGGGGGGGGGGGGGGGGGGGGGGGGGGGGGGGGGGGGGGGGGGGGGGGGGGGGGGGGGGGGGGGGGGGGGGGGGGGGGGGGGGGGGGGGGGGGGGGGGGGGGGGGGGGGGGGGGGGGGGGGGGGGGGGGGGGGGGGGGGGGGGGGGGGGGGGGGGGGGGGGGGGGGGGGGGGGGGGGGGGGGGGGGGGGGGGGGGGGGGGGGGGGGGGGGGGGGGGGGGGGGGGGGGGGGGGGGGGGGGGGGGGGGGGGGGGGGGGGGGGGGGGGGGGGGGGGGGGGGGGGGGGGGGGGGGGGGGGGGGGGGGGGGGGGGGGGGGGGGGGGGGGGGGGGGGGGGGGGGGGGGGGGGGGGGGGGGGGGGGGGGGGGGGGGGGGGGGGGGGGGGGGGGGGGGGGGGGGGGGGGGGGGGGGGGGGGGGGGGGGGGGGGGGGGGGGGGGGGGGGGGGGGGGGGGGGGGGGGGGGGGGGGGGGGGGGGGGGGGGGGGGGGGGGGGGGGGGGGGGGGGGGGGGGGGGGGGGGGGGGGGGGGGGGGGGGGGGGGGGGGGGGGGGGGGGGGGGGGGGGGGGGGGGGGGGGGGGGGGGGGGGGGGGGGGGGGGGGGGGGGGGGGGGGGGGGGGGGGGGGGGGGGGGGGGGGGGGGGGGGGGGGGGGGGGGGGGGGGGGGGGGGGGGGGGGGGGGGGGGGGGGGGGGGGGGGGGGGGGGGGGGGGGGGGGGGGGGGGGGGGGGGGGGGGGGGGGGGGGGGGGGGGGGGGGGGGGGGGGGGGGGGGGGGGGGGGGGGGGGGGGGGGGGGGGGGGGGGGGGGGGGGGGGGGGGGGGGGGGGGGGGGGGGGGGGGGGGGGGGGGGGGGGGGGGGGGGGGGGGGGGGGGGGGGGGGGGGGGGGGGGGGGGGGGGGGGGGGGGGGGGGGGGGGGGGGGGGGGGGGGGGGGGGGGGGGGGGGGGGGGGGGGGGGGGGGGGGGGGGGGGGGGGGGGGGGGGGGGGGGGGGGGGGGGGGGGGGGGGGGGGGGGGGGGGGGGGGGGGGGGGGGGGGGGGGGGGGGGGGGGGGGGGGGGGGGGGGGGGGGGGGGGGGGGGGGGGGGGGGGGGGGGGGGGGGGGGGGGGGGGGGGGGGGGGGGGGGGGGGGGGGGGGGGGGGGGGGGGGGGGGGGGGGGGGGGGGGGGGGGGGGGGGGGGGGGGGGGGGGGGGGGGGGGGGGGGGGGGGGGGGGGGGGGGGGGGGGGGGGGGGGGGGGGGGGGGGGGGGGGGGGGGGGGGGGGGGGGGGGGGGGGGGGGGGGGGGGGGGGGGGGGGGGGGGGGGGGGGGGGGGGGGGGGGGGGGGGGGGGGGGGGGGGGGGGGGGGGGGGGGGGGGGGGGGGGGGGGGGGGGGGGGGGGGGGGGGGGGGGGGGGGGGGGGGGGGGGGGGGGGGGGGGGGGGGGGGGGGGGGGGGGGGGGGGGGGGGGGGGGGGGGGGGGGGGGGGGGGGGGGGGGGGGGGGGGGGGGGGGGGGGGGGGGGGGGGGGGGGGGGGGGGGGGGGGGGGGGGGGGGGGGGGGGGGGGGGGGGGGGGGGGGGGGGGGGGGGGGGGGGGGGGGGGGGGGGGGGGGGGGGGGGGGGGGGGGGGGGGGGGGGGGGGGGGGGGGGGGGGGGGGGGGGGGGGGGGGGGGGGGGGGGGGGGGGGGGGGGGGGGGGGGGGGGGGGGGGGGGGGGGGGGGGGGGGGGGGGGGGGGGGGGGGGGGGGGGGGGGGGGGGGGGGGGGGGGGGGGGGGGGGGGGGGGGGGGGGGGGGGGGGGGGGGGGGGGGGGGGGGGGGGGGGGGGGGGGGGGGGGGGGGGGGGGGGGGGGGGGGGGGGGGGGGGGGGGGGGGGGGGGGGGGGGGGGGGGGGGGGGGGGGGGGGGGGGGGGGGGGGGGGGGGGGGGGGGGGGGGGGGGGGGGGGGGGGGGGGGGGGGGGGGGGGGGGGGGGGGGGGGGGGGGGGGGGGGGGGGGGGGGGGGGGGGGGGGGGGGGGGGGGGGGGGGGGGGGGGGGGGGGGGGGGGGGGGGGGGGGGGGGGGGGGGGGGGGGGGGGGGGGGGGGGGGGGGGGGGGGGGGGGGGGGGGGGGGGGGGGGGGGGGGGGGGGGGGGGGGGGGGGGGGGGGGGGGGGGGGGGGGGGGGGGGGGGGGGGGGGGGGGGGGGGGGGGGGGGGGGGGGGGGGGGGGGGGGGGGGGGGGGGGGGGGGGGGGGGGGGGGGGGGAACAATTAGAGAATATGTTATGTGATAGCTATATTGTTGAATTTGAATATGTTCCCACATGCAATTATTGTGAGAGAGGGAAATATGATTGTAGAAATCTTCATGTTACTAAATTACCTCTCTTCATGTTGAGATTGCTATTGTCTCTTTCTTCTTCCTTGCATATGCTAGTTTTTGCTTGGCTTGATAATTTGTTTGCTTATAAAATACCTATGCATAGGAAGTATCTTAAACTTAAATATGTTTTTCACATGTTTTATGATGCTCTCTTTGTGCTTCAATTACTATCTTTTATGTGAGCATTATTGAATTCTTATGCCTAACTAGGGGCGTTAAACAATAGCGCTTGTTGGGAGGCAACCCAATTTTTTTTATGTTTTTTGTTTTGCTTCTATTCTTGAATATATTACACATTATTACCTCTGTAGTAATTTTGGTTTGGTGTTTTAATTAGTGTTTGTACCAAGTAAGACCTTTGGGATGGCTTACGGTGATAGTTGATTTGATCTTGCTAAAAATCAGAAACTTTGATACCCAGTCCAGGAATTTATAAACTCATCAGAGCATCAAACGTGTCTGAATTTTTTGCACAAGATTGATATACAAATTGCCTCTGATTTCCTAATTTTTTAGAATTTTTGGAGTTACAGTAGTATTCGAAGTCTACAGATTGCTACAGACTGTTCTGTTTTTGACAGATTCGGTTTTCTTTGTGTTGTTTGCTTATTTTGATGAATCTATGGGTACTATCGGGGGGTATGAACCATGGAGAAGTTGGAATACATTAGATATTACACCAATATAAATAAAGAATGAGTTCACAACAGTACCAAAAGTGGTAATTTTATTTCTCTTATACTAACGGATCTCATGAGTTTTGTGTTGTGAAGTTTCCCCCCCCCCCCCCCCCCCCCCCCCCCCCCCCCCCCCCCCCCCCCCCCCCCCCCCCCCCCCCCCCCCCCCCCCCCCCCCCCCCCCCCCCCCCCCCCCCCCCCCCCCCCCCCCCCCCCCCCCCCCCCCCCCCCCCCCCCCCCCCCCCCCCCCCCCCCCCCCCCCCCCCCCCCCCCCCCCCCCCCCCCCCCCCCCCCCCCCCCCCCCCCCCCCCCCCCCCCCCCCCCCCCCCCCCCCCCCCCCCCCCCCCCCCCCCCCCCCCCCCCCCCCCCCCCCCCCCCCCCCCCCCCCCCCCCCCCCCCCCCCCCCCCCCCCCCCCCCCCCCCCCCCCCCCCCCCCCCCCCCCCCCCCCCCCCCCCCCCCCCCCCCCCCCCCCCCCCCCCCCCCCCCCCCCCCCCCCCCCCCCCCCCCCCCCCCCCCCCCCCCCCCCCCCCCCCCCCCCCCCCCCCCCCCCCCCCCCCCCCCCCCCCCCCCCCCCCCCCCCCCCCCCCCCCCCCCCCCCCCCCCCCCCCCCCCCCCCCCCCCCCCCCCCCCCCCCCCCCCCCCCCCCCCCCCCCCCCCCCCCCCCCCCCCCCCCCCCCCCCCCCCCCCCCCCCCCCCCCCCCCCCCCCCCCCCCCCCCCCCCCCCCCCCCCCCCCCCCCCCCCCCCCCCCCCCCCCCCCCCCCCCCCCCCCCCCCCCCCCCCCCCCCCCCCCCCCCCCCCCCCCCCCCCCCCCCCCCCCCCCCCCCCCCCCCCCCCCCCCCCCCCCCCCCCCCCCCCCCCCCCCCCCCCCCCCCCCCCCCCCCCCCCCCCCCCCCCCCCCCCCCCCCCCCCCCCCCCCCCCCCCCCCCCCCCCCCCCCCCCCCCCCCCCCCCCCCCCCCCCCCCCCCCCCCCCCCCCCCCCCCCCCCCCCCCCCCCCCCCCCCCCCCCCCCCCCCCCCCCCCCCCCCCCCCCCCCCCCCCCCCCCCCCCCCCCCCCCCCCCCCCCCCCCCCCCCCCCCCCCCCCCCCCCCCCCCCCCCCCCCCCCCCCCCCCCCCCCCCCCCCCCCCCCCCCCCCCCCCCCCCCCCCCCCCCCCCCCCCCCCCCCCCCCCCCCCCCCCCCCCCCCCCCCCCCCCCCCCCCCCCCCCCCCCCCCCCCCCCCCCCCCCCCCCCCCCCCCCCCCCCCCCCCCCCCCCCCCCCCCCCCCCCCCCCCCCCCCCCCCCCCCCCCCCCCCCCCCCCCCCCCCCCCCCCCCCCCCCCCCCCCCCCCCCCCCCCCCCCCCCCCCCCCCCCCCCCCCCCCCCCCCCCCCCCCCCCCCCCCCCCCCCCCCCCCCCCCCCCCCCCCCCCCCCCCCCCCCCCCCCCCCCCCCCCCCCCCCCCCCCCCCCCCCCCCCCCCCCCCCCCCCCCCCCCCCCCCCCCCCCCCCCCCCCCCCCCCCCCCCCCCCCCCCCCCCCCCCCCCCCCCCCCCCCCCCCCCCCCCCCCCCCCCCCCCCCCCCCCCCCCCCCCCCCCCCCCCCCCCCCCCCCCCCCCCCCCCCCCCCCCCCCCCCCCCCCCCCCCCCCCCCCCCCCCCCCCCCCCCCCCCCCCCCCCCCCCCCCCCCCCCCCCCCCCCCCCCCCCCCCCCCCCCCCCCCCCCCCCCCCCCCCCCCCCCCCCCCCCCCCCCCCCCCCCCCCCCCCCCCCCCCCCCCCCCCCCCCCCCCCCCCCCCCCCCCCCCCCCCCCCCCCCCCCCCCCCCCCCCCCCCCCCCCCCCCCCCCCCCCCCCCCCCCCCCCCCCCCCCCCCCCCCCCCCCCCCCCCCCCCCCCCCCCCCCCCCCCCCCCCCCCCCCCCCCCCCCCCCCCCCCCCCCCCCCCCCCCCCCCCCCCCCCCCCCCCCCCCCCCCCCCCCCCCCCCCCCCCCCCCCCCCCCCCCCCCCCCCCCCCCCCCCCCCCCCCCCCCCCCCCCCCCCCCCCCCCCCCCCCCCCCCCCCCCCCCCCCCCCCCCCCCCCCCCCCCCCCCCCCCCCCCCCCCCCCCCCCCCCCCCCCCCCCCCCCCCCCCCCCCCCCCCCCCCCCCCCCCCCCCCCCCCCCCCCCCCCCCCCCCCCCCCCCCCCCCCCCCCCCCCCCCCCCCCCCCCCCCCCCCCCCCCCCCCCCCCCCCCCCCCCCCCCCCCCCCCCCCCCCCCCCCCCCCCCCCCCCCCCCCCCCCCCCCCCCCCCCCCCCCCCCCCCCCCCCCCCCCCCCCCCCCCCCCCCCCCCCCCCCCCCCCCCCCCCCCCCCCCCCCCCCCCCCCCCCCCCCCCCCCCCCCCCCCCCCCCCCCCCCCCCCCCCCCCCCCCCCCCCCCCCCCCCCCCCCCCCCCCCCCCCCCCCCCCCCCCCCCCCCCCCCCCCCCCCCCCCCCCCCCCCCCCCCCCCCCCCCCCCCCCCCCCCCCCCCCCCCCCCCCCCCCCCCCCCCCCCCCCCCCCCCCCCCCCCCCCCCCCCCCCCCCCCCCCCCCCCCCCCCCCCCCCCCCCCCCCCCCCCCCCCCCCCCCCCCCCCCCCCCCCCCCCCCCCCCCCCCCCCCCCCCCCCCCCCCCCCCCCCCCCCCCCCCCCCCCCCCCCCCCCCCCCCCCCCCCCCCCCCCCCCCCCCCCCCCCCCCCCCCCCCCCCCCCCCCCCCCCCCCCCCCCCCCCCCCCCCCCCCCCCCCCCCCCCCCCCCCCCCCCCCCCCCCCCCCCCCCCCCCCCCCCCCCCCCCCCCCCCCCCCCCCCCCCCCCCCCCCCCCCCCCCCCCCCCCCCCCCCCCCCCCCCCCCCCCCCCCCCCCCCCCCCCCCCCCCCCCCCCCCCCCCCCCCCCCCCCCCCCCCCCCCCCCCCCCCCCCCCCCCCCCCCCCCCCCCCCCCCCCCCCCCCCCCCCCCCCCCCCCCCCCCCCCCCCCCCCCCCCCCCCCCCCCCCCCCCCCCCCCCCCCCCCCCCCCCCCCCCCCCCCCCCCCCCCCCCCCCCCCCCCCCCCCCCCCCCCCCCCCCCCCCCCCCCCCCCCCCCCCCCCCCCCCCCCCCCCCCCCCCCCCCCCCCCCCCCCCCCCCCCCCCCCCCCCCCCCCCCCCCCCCCCCCCCCCCCCCCCCCCCCCCCCCCCCCCCCCCCCCCCCCCCCCCCCCCCCCCCCCCCCCCCCCCCCCCCCCCCCCCCCCCCCCCCCCCCCCCCCCCCCCCCCCCCCCCCCCCCCCCCCCCCCCCCCCCCCCCCCCCCCCCCCCCCCCCCCCATCATGAAGATCATGGTGCTACTTTGAAGCACAAGTGTGGAAAAAGGATAGTAGCATTGCCCCTTCTCTCGTTTCTCTCATTATTATTATTTTGGTGGGCATCTTTGTCCTCTTTTTTTTATTTGGGCTTCTCTGGCCTCTTTTATTTTTATAAAGTCCGGAGTCTCATCCCAACTTGTGAGGGAATCATAGCTTCCATCAACCTTTCCTCACATGGGACAATGCTCTAATAATGATCATCGCACTTTTATTTACTTACAACTCAAGAATTATAACTCGATACTAGAACAAAATATGACTCTATATGAATGCCTCCGGCGGTGTACCGGGATGTGCAACGATCTAGCATAGCAAATGACATTAATGAAAACATCACGCTAGCTGTCTTACGATCATGCAAAGCAATATGACAATGATGGTGCGTGTCATAATAAACGGAACGGTGGAAGTTGCATGGCAATATATCTCGGGATGGCTATGGAAATTCCATAATAGGTAGGTATGGTGGCTGTTTTGAGGAAGGTATATGGTGGCTATTTTGAGGAAGGTATATGATGGATTTAATGCAACGGCGAAAGTTGCGCGGTACTAGAGAGGCTAGCAAAGGTGGAAGGGTGACAGTGCGTATAATCCATGGACTCAACATTAGTCATAAAGAACTCACATACTTAGTGCAAAAGTCTATTAGCTATCGAAGCAAAGTATTAGACGGATGCCCCTAGGGGAAGGGTTGGTAGGAGTTAACCATCGCGCGATCCCGACCTCCACACAAAGGAAGACATTCAATAAATAAATTATGCTCTGACTTCATCACATAACGGTTCACCATACGTGCATGCTACGGGAAT